>BGPR01001370.1:109829-135832 GCA_013235015.1 Araneus ventricosus | reverse complement strand
TTCAAGTTAAATGAAAGAGTAAATCACTGATATATGGAGAAGTAAAATATTGATTATAAAATCCATCTGTACAAAGATGAAGTAATTCAAGTTAAATGAAAGAGTAAATCACTGATATATGGCATCACTGCCGCATATTAGTGATTTGAATACCCCCGAACACTACAATATATTTCTAATATTTGTAGATGTATATACATGTCTAAAATTTGTATAATAAGAATGCTCCAGAAAGCAAGGAAATCAGTTTTCCTTTTATCCGGTTTCCAATATCAATGTATTAAGATGACAGTTTACCGCTGTGACATTAAAAAGCTTTGTATTTTTGGAACGTACCCCTTGACATTATCGTAGTCCTCAAACATTTCAAATATAAAAAAATACGCGTGTTGGAAGTAACAGACTGTTAAAATCCATTCATACATAAAAGATATGAAATTTTAATTTGCGCTTTTTGATAATTATGGCGATTAAAACATCGTCTTTAGTAATATCCTTGTTCAGCAAACATGATTATCAAAAAAAAATTAAACATGGTTGCCATTTGACTTCTAACAAAACGAGAAATTTCTGTTTATTGCAAACGATTTCCTATCAGCAGATGTTTTTTCAACTTACATAATGGACTTTTTATCTCAATCCTTTACATACCCCGAAATTCTTATCAAGCGTTTGAGCGCTTGCCAAAACAAACCATTGAGAAAATACATAATCGAGTGCTGTAATCTTTTTAACATTCGTATCCATTAAAGGATTTTTTTATATTTAATTTCAGTAAGAGGCAGTTTTCAGGCCAGGAGAGACAAAAACTGGGATTGTCTCGAGTGCCCCGGGACCTCTGCTCAACTGAACATGATTCATTCTTAAATTAAATTACTGGCATTCCATTTCACAATTTTTTTCCATGTAAAGTTTATGAAAAGATAAGCGCAGCGTCTTACAAAAGAGTTCGTAATAAAATAAATAAATAAAAATTTTAAGGTATAAGCTTTTATTCATGCGAAAAAATGAGCGTAAAAGTTGAAAATAATTTTTCTGATTACAGTAAAATGCATGGTTCGAATAAAAGCGTGGACGCCTTACATAGCACCTTATATTTCGTGTATATTTCCTTAAACAAATGGAATATTCCTAGAAGGTAAAGGCGCCCACGCTTTTATTCGAGCCATGCATTTTACTGTAATCAGAAAAATTATTTTCAACTTTTACGCTCATTTTCACGAAATTATAATGTGTAAACGTATTTTTCGTTTAAAGTGCATTTTGAATAAAAGCTCATACCTTAATTTTATTTATTTATTGTATTGTTCTACTTTTTAGTGACGGTTGACACGAATACACACGACATGTTAGGTACAGCAAACCAAATTCAATTATCGAATTCTCCAATAAAAGACACCTCAAAATTATTATATACATATGTACAATTACATTTTTAAAATGATTTAATGACACTAACTTTCTGAAATATAAATCCTTAATATATTACGTAATAACTTACAATTATTATCAACAATATAACAGAAAAAAAATCGATCTACACAACTTGCTCTTTTTGCTTTTGAGTGCGAAACGTTTGGCGCACACGAAGTAAAAAAAATCTGGTTGTTGGTGAATTCCAATAGAAAGGAAACCCAAGACGCGTAGAAACACGAGCTAATACGTCATTCATCGGTGCAGCGCCGGAAGTTTAGCGTATTCTCCGTTAGCTTCGTGGTGTTGTTACAACTCTACGTAACGTGAGCTTACCGCCTTCCAAACTTTATCGCCCAAATATAGGGCCAAAATTTTAATACCGTTTTGTTAGGTTTAAAATAGGTATAGATTGCAAATTCTTTTGCATAATATTGTATTGTCACCGGAAACCCACCACTGTGCTAAATATTTCAAAGCTGTAGATCGATTGGAAGTGGGTAAGAAATCGATCTCAAGATTTGAGGACACGACAGTCAAGTTGAATAAAAGCTTATAACAAGAAATATTGAACTCTGAAGAACAAAATATAATTGCAAACACATGATAACAAGCAATATAAAAAAAATTAAGTCAATTCCTACTTAGGTCAACAAAATGTATTTGAACTTGAGTTCAAATACATTTCAATACATCAAATTCAGTTATTATTCCACAAATTAATTATTTATTTACTTCCTCAGCAAGATCATGTGATGCTTCACTTTAAAAATAAGTTATTTCAAATGCTTGCGCTTTTCTGAAGGATCACGTGACAGTTGATTTTGTTTACGCATTCCTTAAGCATCACGTGACAGTTGGTTGAAAAATAAAGTAGTAATCTTCATCGCAAATCGCTTGCACTTAATTAAAAATTATGGAACTTTTAAAAATTAATAACAATCGAAGGAAAAATGTCACAGAAATAAATTTGGTATCATTGAAAAGGTAAAAGTTTGAACTTTAAGATGGTATAAAAATATTTTTTGTCGAACAATTTGCTCCGACGTTACGGCGGAAAAACGGTTTCGGTTAATTTCTAATTAACTGCCTGTTTAGTTAGATTAATTAATTAAATTCATTATTAACATCAAGTGTCATCCACTACAAGTTTTAAAAAATGCATTTGAACTTGAGTGGATGAATAAAAAGTATTTTATTAACGATTGAAAATTTGAACAAGATATATATAGGGAGAGTGTGAACTAATAGTAGGAGTTGAAAAAAATGGAGAAGTTCTGAGAATAAAACTGTTTCGTTCAATATTTTTTAATCGAAAAAGAATAATTTATTTTTCACATTCATCACTAAGTAGCGGATTGCTGAGCACGCAGCAAACCATCAGTTCATCCTACACATAAGACGACACGTTAATGGGAGAGTCCAAATCTGATGGAAAGACCGGGGGTGTTAGTCTTCTGCTTCGTCCGGATTCCTGATCCTGATCCTGTAGTAGATCTCTTTCGGATGCATCCAGCTGAAGGAATTGTCGAAGACGATTGTATCTGGAACGGAATGGAAATTGTTACAAGTTGAGTCATTAACTCAGTTAATATCAAAACTAAAAGATAGATATTTCGGCCATTTCTTATTTATTAACTTATTTCGTTGCTCTTAAGCTTCTACGCATAGTCAGAGAATTTCAAAATTTTACCTTTAGTATTTCAGAACTCATTCAGATTTTTATTTACGATGATAAATTAAATATATCATCGTAAATTCATCGTATATTTCAATTGCTTTTTCCCCATGTTAAGTTTTTCTTCACTTTCACGTTGTAAAAATACTAAGGCTTTTTTTACTATTTAAAACAGAGCTTTCAAATCATGTTTCACATGTTTATCATAAAAATGTACATGCAGGAAACATTCAATGGTTTAGTTTTTTCTGTGCGAGATATAAAATTTGACACCGCTAAATTTTCTCATATTTCACAATATAACACAGTAAGAAAAACAATATTAAATTATTGAGGAAAATCTTTAAAGTTCAATATTTATTAATCTTTAATTAATTAAAAATCTAGTTAAAATTTTGGAATCTCTTTCTTAGAGAGCACCTTTATCCGAGAAGTAAATACGTGCCAAATTTAATGTCTCCGAGTCCAATCACATGTTGTAGGACACAATTTATCAAGTCCATAAGCATTATCACGTTAAAAACGTCCTGAATTGTAACTATCTGATTGGCGCCTACACCATGATAATGCCCAACCTCATCTTTCCACTTTTTTCGCACAAGTTTTGGTCCGATAAAGCATTGAATGCGCGCCGCGTCCTCTATACAGTCCGATTATAGCTCCGTGTGACTATTTTTTGTTCCCACTCTTGAAACTGGATCTACGGGGCCCGATATTCGACTCATCAATGGATGTTTTGAAGAAGGCAGGGATGTGTTTAAAAAAAGATAAAATACGGATCAAAGTGTGTGTTCCATAACTGACAGACACGTTGGGCCAAATGTATAGAGACCGAAAGGGAATGCAATAGTCTCTCGGTAATCCGGAAGGCCGTATTAGCGAAATCGACAGATTAATGGAGGTTCCTTTTAAAAACGCATTTCAATAGCAAAGTCTATGTATTTAATGCACAAATTATTCAGGGGGTGGTGCACAAATTAATATCCCAACTTTGCAGGGCTATTAAAAGAAAGAAAGTACAACTTTGTTGCTCATCGGAAATCAAAAATAACAGTTGAAAGTTTAAATTCAACACATTTATAAGTGTTCAGTGTGTTAGCCGTTCTAGAAACAAGAACGATATCGAGGAGGCGAACGACACCAAACATGCTGAAAAGAGTGCGAGATGAGTTATCGAACCGCCTCGATATCGTTCGTGTTTCTGGAGGGGCTCACATGGAACACTTATAAATGTGTTGAATTTAAACTTTCAACTGTTATTTTTGATTTCCGATGAGCAACAAAGTTGTACTTTCTTTCTTTTAATAGCCCTGCAAAGTTGGGATATTCATTTGTGCACACCCTGTACAAAATTACACTATAGGAGAGAAACGCTGAATTTGGATAATATGGACATTTTAAAGGCATAGTAATGGAGGAGTAATATTAATCTAAAATAAGTAGTAGAATGTTTTTATAGTTTATTTATATTCAAAACGGTGTAATTATCCTTTCCATGAAATTCACTTTAAATTTAAAGCAGCTTCAAAAAGTGTGTCATCCATCCAATCAAGAAAATCGTTGCCTAGATTGGATCATTGGTTGCCCAGTAATGGTGGTTAATTTCTTTTAGCACAATGAAATCAAAATATTTCTTGATTTTTAAATTCACTTGAACCCGAGTATGGAATTTTATGCGCTGTATTATCTTCTCCATTTCTTCTCACAAATGATACGTAACCTAAGTTTTTATACTTTTTGATCCAACTTTTGATGGCTTTAGTGTCCTTTTAGTTGTTTTTTGGCTTTGCTTTGCTCCAATTCCAATTTACGAAGACCACTAGTGGTGATAAACTGTTTTCTAAGCTATTCCTGCATTTTAATATAACAACCTCATTGATTTCAATGGTCCAATTTAGGTTTACTGTGTATGATAATAGGCAAACAACGAAACAAATTCTCCCAACCATGGTTTTAAACTGCTTTAATAAAAATTTTATTCAGTGTAGCCAAACAAGTTTCCTATCTTAGGCCATAATAACATATTTTCCTACCTAATTTAGAACTGCGTAAGAACCTTTTGTCTTTCGTTAAGGGGACATACGACTGTTAAACCTCGAAAATTTTCGATTTTATGAAAAAACTGTATAATATTTCCAAGTCTTTTCTGAACAATTTAAAACAATCCGCGTTAAAAGATTCCCATAATTATGAAAGTTATGAAGGAAAATGTTTCAGCTCTTCAACTTAAACATACAATATGGCGATATTTTTAAAGCGCTATACCTCAAAATGTGTTTTTTTGATATTGCACGAACGATATCTCAAGAACTATTGAATATTTTTACATAATTTTTTTCGGAATACATATTTTGCTATGCTCTACAAATTGAACCACATTTTTTTGTACATAATATTTTTCCAAAGAAGTTTTTTTGGGCGGTTTGAAAAGTTGAAATTTTAACTATTTTTAACATTTTTATTTTAAATTGGTATATAAAATAGAAATGAAATTTAAATCTTAATAAATTGTGGTTCAGTTTCTTAAGCCGACTGTTTGGATTACTTAGATACCCAAAATATTGTGTTTAGACCAATATTTTATTCGTAATCATGCGCGTAAGGTGACTTTCCCTTTTTTTTTTCCAAAACTTATACCCATATATATTACTACTCAAATAAATACATGCGAATATGAAGGTTTCAAAGAGTGTGTACTATAAGAGAAAAAACAGATATTTTCTAGGAAAAAAGTGAGTTTCTGAATTGCATTGTTTCAGAGACACAATGTATCGAATTTGACAGTTTCTACCATTTTTTCGCGGTTTAAGAGTTGTATATCCCCTTAAAATAATTAATGGATGACATTTAAATCTAAATACTTGTTCTGTAAATGTCACCACGTAGTACTTTTTCTTAAAGATAATTTCATGCCCGATATTTACATCGTTACAACGTAATTTGTCTTTTTTTACGACCCAAATACTGAATAGAATTGAAGTTTTGATACCGGGTCAATCGAGGCGCAGGTAAGAATTCGACGACCCCCCCCCCATGTAATAAATATTTTGAAATATGACCCGCAGCCTATTGTTTGCTTCGCGTCAAGGTCATTGAACATCGGCATGCAGTGACTTTTTTTCCGTTTCATGATTCCCACTCACCCTTCAGTAAACGCCGGATACTGCAATGGCCGGATTAGCGAAGTGATGGACTGTGTAGAGACCACTGTACTGCGAAACACACAATATCGAGTAAAACAGTCCTAGAGTTCTTACTTTTCACCGAAAGGTAGAACTATAGAACTGAGGCATTCAATTAATTGATGTGGGTTAATTCTATTGGTTGAGTTACGAAATATTATTTTCTAAATTGGTATCTAAAATATTCATTTTTGTTTCCAGTATTTTTAAAGATTGGAAAATGATATTAATTTTTAGTTTGTAGTTTAAAAATATTATTTTACCTCCATTATTGAGATGGATTCGGAATGGTTCTGAATTGCGAATTTAATATTTTCTTTTCCCACGTTGTTAAATGGGCTGTTTTTTTCTTAATATGTTTGAATTGGTTCCATTCTATTAAAAAAATCCTGTATTTGCCTCTTCTGTATAGATTTTTTGTTTTCGAATATAGACGGCGCCATGGGACTAGTGTTTTCTTTAATAATTCCTCCTTTTAAAAGAAAGTTAGCTTGGGTTTGTGATTACATGAAGACTTTTTTTCTCAACTATGGGGCATAGGGTAAATTTTTTATTTGTGAAGGCTAATTTTAATATAGCCAGATGGCTGATAATTTTAATCAACCTTATTAGCGTATTGATGTTTGAGTTTTTGTTTTTGCTCTTTCTTTTGAAAATATGCTTTTTGGTCTACAGATCTCCTTCGTCCTTTGTTTGGGAAATTTTGGGCCAAGAGAAGTTATGTTTGGAGTAATACTAGCTTCTTACAAAAAAATTTCCCAATTATTATTTTGAATCCATTTCGAATAAAGTTCTTAGCCCTTGAAAAAATGGACTATAATGGATTCCTTGTTTGCTTTTTATTTTATTCGATTGCCTCTGAGTTATTTTGTTTTGTTTTTTGGGGGGGATTTCTTGGTATATTTGGATTTCCATCGTTAAATGGGTGTTTGTTGTATTGTGAATTATACAAGGTTTTGAAATTGAATAGTGGCAACCATGCAATTACAGCCGATATAACATCGGCGCCAACTTGAAATACTTCTATTTCTTCGATGTCTTCATCGGCTTTGTGTGTAAATTGTTTCCAGAGTCGTGGAAGTCATAGAATGCCTGAAACAGTAACAGTTCTATTCGGATGAGCGGTCTATCGCTTTAAGAATCTCTGAAACAATTCGGTGGTGAATGCCATGAATCGATTCTTCCAAGGTTGCTTGAGTCATCTTTGGAATCAAATCATAACCAAGGGGTCTTAAACCCGGGGAGTACTGAAGACGGTAGAGCAACTACCAGTCCCAGCGATAAAACAAATCAGTCAAGAGGTGCTACTGAACTTTTCCAGTGATTCTTAGAGCCATAGACCGCTCCATCCGAACCATCAACAGATCTAAGTACTGCTTCAGGTATTCTACGACTTCCACATCTCGAGGAACAAATTGTATATAAAACTGTTGACTACATCGGAGGGATTTAAGCGTTTCAAACTCGCATCAATGTTTTATCAGCTGTAACTATATGGTTGCCAATATTCAATTTCAGTATACACAGGGTGCTCCAGAACTCACCTATAAACTTCCAGGGGTGATCGTACACGTCAAGACAAATAACTTTTGCAATATAATATGAGGTCACAAACGAAAAGTTCGACCGCTACATGGTGCTCATTGCTGAATTAAGTAGAGGAAAAGGATGCACCCGATGAAGCATACAACTCAGGTTGAATGGAATCTAAATTCTCTACAGGCCAACGACCCAGGTGCATGAATGCGAAGCGTGTATCGATTCGAACAGCAAGTCCTTAGAACACTTACTTTAAGTTACTCCAAAGGTTTGTTTTTTATACAGCCTCCTACTTGATACTGTATCTCTCAAGGTACGACTTTTAATATTATTATTCGTACAACAATGATGATGTGCTGCTGTGATTTTGCTTTGTATTCAATCTGAGTTGCGCACTTTATAGGGTGTATCCTTTTCCTGCACTTAATTCACTGGCAAACAACTCCCTATGTAGGTCACCCTTTGCGTTTGCGACCTGTAGCGTATGCGTTCTGCTGACCCCCTCAGGTGGGAAGGTATACTAATTATATTCCAAGATGTTTTACAGATGCGTTCCAGATGAGCAGGTGGACACAGAGTAAAATGACCGGATGTGGTTGGTGACGCACTGTGAAGAGTGCGTGGGAATTCTGGATGGTCCTAGACTTTTTCCCTAACTATAACTGGTCGTGGAGACCTCCGATGAATTCTGCCGTGGGATATTCTCTCATGACTAATCTCTAAATTGATACCAATTATGGGAATTGCAAATGTTTTCCCTGTAAATTTATTGTTATTAAATATTTAATCTAGATTCGATGGCGGTGCGTACTTGTATAGTTGAAACTTAGCACGTTAGCTGCCATGACTCACGTCCGAGATTCGAATCATCTATATAAATAGATGACCCCTTCTCTGCCAACTCTTAACTGCAGAAGAGAAGGGGTCATATAATGAGACAATAGGTGTGAATCGTATTTGATTCGTACGGCGATTAGCGTGCTCATTCCAGTACGCAAAAGCTGTTTTGTCTTGACGTGTGCGATCATTCCTAGAAGTTTATCGGTAGAGTTCCGAAACACCCTGTATGTCCTGAAGGAGAAGGTGAAGCATGCTTACAGGTGCCCGCCTTGAGGCATTTGAAGAGTCCCCTCTCCGGCCCGTAGCAGGTGTCTATCCTCTGTTTGGGCACCAGCTCGACCGGGCGGGCATCCCCGGCCTTGAAGAAGACGCCGAAGCCGATGTCCTTGCTCTTCGTCTCGAACTCCCACTCGAGGAAGGAGCCCGGCAGCCGGACGTCGAGCCGGACTTCCTCCTTCGAGAAGCGGGTCACGGTCACCTTCTTGGCGTCCGGCGCCTTAGACAGTTTCTTCTCGCAGTTCGTGAAGAAGTACTTCTCGGGAACTTTTTGCCCGTGCACCACCTGTTAAAAGAAGAGTAAAGGTGAAGCGGATAATTCGCATTTATATAAATATTTTCTTAACCGGACACCCCTTCATATGAGGACCCCTTTAGATACAGGCACCTTGAAACGCTCAAAAAATATTGTTCAATCCTAAAGAAAATCATAAATTAAAACTTCAAGAATATTGGAGGTAAACTGTCGAGTCAATTTGCTAAAATTGTAAACGCCAAAATTTCCTATCTCCGAGTCAAGGAATTATCGCATTTTTAATCTCTAATATTTCCGATTCGAAAGCGAAATTTCATTGTGCTGCCATCTACATTCTAAAAGGAGTCCTATTAACTGCCTTTTCGTGCATCTTTCCGGGTTTCAAAGTGGATTGGTATTATTTAAGAAAATTTTAAAGTTGGTGTCCTCTTTTGTGACCACTTCCCCGGAAAGGGTTAAACATCAATGGATTCTTAAGATTTTAGAAACATGATTCAATACAAAAAAGTTAATATGTTTGAGTTACTGATAAAACTTCGAAATTTTAGATGTTACCGACTTTACTTTACTCTACGACACATTCCTGACTCCAGAGATAAAGATCTCCGTTTTTCAGTTTGGATGAATGTGTGTAGTAGAATCTTTATTTATTCGAACAAAAAACAATTACGAGGACTGATTTACAGTAGCGGCCTCCTGACAAACTTCGAGGCTGTCCTGTAGTTTACTATATACAATTCATTTACAGGAAAAATCGGATTTATTGTGATCACATTAAATTAACTATTGAGGTTATTATAAGTGCATTTGATAGTGATTGAACTAATGAGCACTGTGACAAAAGATGAAATGATGAGGAACTATTGCTTAAACATTTTTATATTGATTGTTTGATTAGATTGATTGCGTGAAATATCTTGCCTTTTGCGGACCTCAGAAAATCGAAAACAAAATCAAGAGTCTTGAGTAATTTCTGTAGTAAATTTAAACTCGGGATTCTAGGGCGATTGGGTCCTTGTTTGTCTTGTTGGGGGGGGGGACTGTTTCTGAGTCCGAGGAAGAGTCAGAATTAGATGTTACCTACTTTACACTACGACACACCCCTAACTCCAGAGATAAAAATCTCCGGTTTGCAGTTTGAATGAGTGTGCGTAGAAACTTCATTGAACAACAACAAAAAAAATTTACATAAGTGTTTTAACATCGACGGAAAACATGTGAACATTATAAAAACGATGAAAAATGTGTGTTTACATATGAAAAGAAAGACTCGCGAAGCAAATACAATTTCAAGACAGGTCCCAAAAGTTTGCTGCATCTATATACTTGTAGGAGGATTGATTAAGGTCCTAGGTATTGGACCTCTAGAGGATCTTAGTCCACAAGTATGAGGTCTTGGTGAAGGAGAGAAATCTGGTTCGGAGTCGGATGAACTGGTTGCGTCCGGTGGCTGTTTTATGAGCTTCTTATTTTCAGTGAGGAAAGATACGAGTTTAGCTATATTTAGTCTTGATAGTTTATTTGAAAGTACGCTTTTCCACCAAAGTTGAGTATTTTCTGCACTTGGTTTTGTAAAATGATAAGGATGTTGCCTACTGATTGGTATAGCTTGTTGCAATCCGTTTTAAATTTTGAGTGTTTATTTTTAATTAGGTAATTGATTTGCATATTTTTATTTAATGTCACAAAATTTCCGATTGGTTTAGGCAGATTTTTTGTCTTTTGAGTTTGCTTTGATTTTTTCAAGTTATTTTAAGTACTTTCAAGTTGGCATCAATAATTTGGCTTTGAACTTAGAATTTTATATAACTCACGATTAGTTACATAAATAAGTTGACATGAAGATACTTAGAACACAAACTGGCCTTTAATATTAAGTTTAATTACACTAACATCCCGTTTTGAAGCAACGCAAGGACTATTCGGGACGAACCTCATCATTTTGAACTGCGGTCGGATGACGAAAATGACACCTGATCTGGCACCCGTCTCTCTTAACTTCCGCACCACACCAGGGAGAAAAGGTTTGGAACACGATGACAGATTTAGCTTGTACCAGACCCCAAAACATAGCGGATCTTCAATGGAATCTGATTCCAAACCTGGGACCCTACGGGCGGAAACCGAAACTAACCACTATGCCACCGCGACCTACCATTTAATATTAAGCCCACACTTAATGGAAATTATAAATATCCAAAGGAATTTTATTCTAAACTTCCATTGTTCATCAGACTAGGGAGACCATTCTGATGCCGTTGTGTGTGCGTCAAGTTATTTCATGTAAAAAAACCTATTCTAATTATTATCACCTTATTCTAATTGCATGTAAAAAAGCGCCCATTGGTTAAAAAATAACCGTTGCTGAAGGGAAAAAACAGTCGCGCAGAAAGGATCGTGTACTCACTAGTGAAAAATAGTCGCGGTCTGGCTGAAGACTGAATAGCCGAATGGGTAGGACGCTGCTCTTCAATGCCAAGAGACTCGAGTTCAAGTCGTTGGACTTTTATGTTTACAATCATTATTTCTATTATTTATGTAAATTTCATCCATGTAAATAATCCCCTGGTGGAGTGTTCTAGAACATTCCACTAGGTATATAAAATGACCACAGCTGAATAAGTCTTCGACTGCGGTGCTGTCCGTGTAGAGTACTACGACCAAATAAATCTTTCTGTTAGTTACCTCATGTAGCAAGCTCATTTCTACGCGACAATATTTTAAAACATTTTTCTGTTTCGAAAAGAAACAGGTTTTTTTTAACAGATGCTTTATAAAAATATTTTGAATCGAAATAGAAATAAGGAATAAACAATAATGGAAAAGCGAATTTCAAAGCAGATACGAATTTAAAAGCATGTGTTAAAATAACCAGTTTAATTAAGTTACAAAACCAGTTGTTTCCAAAATGTTTTTCTCAGCTGGTATTTGTTTTGAACGAACGGCTCTTTCTCAAAATTAGCTGAAACACAGAATTATAGGGAGTGACAATTCAAGTGGACAGTGCACAGATCGCTCATGAATGACGTAATGTATGCTTGTATGCCACTTAGGAGTAGAAAAATTGTTCATGCAATGAAATATGAAACTTTTTAATATAGTACTTTTATAGTTCATTTTATTCTGCAGCGAGATTACCAAAAATATACTCTATTGACAGCTGCTCTACATTGATTACATCGTGACAAATTTTAGTCAAAAGAATACTCACTGTACTCGGCTAGGATTAACCATCTACGCTCGACCAAAAAGGAAAATATCTTTCTTTCTTACCCCAACTAGAATAGAACCACACAAAACTATTGCACAGAGCCCGCAAATCTCCACTGACTTGCTATGGCACGAAAATCGGTATTCCATTCTTCCCCGTTTCATCACCTGCGAATTTGATAATCTCTGGCAGTCTCTTGGCGCGATTATGATCGATTAATTTTCCCTTTTTAATGTCGTTCCCCCTACTATGACCTATTCGGAGAGCCAACTACCAGCAACAAATCGATTTATTGAATACTGTGTACCCACAGTCGCAAAACTCGGTGATCTGAATTTCCCGAATGCTACAGTTTCGTTACACTGAATGTACACTATATGGCCAAAAGTATCCGGACACTTTCAGATTTTCACATTTTTTAGAATTTCTCCGGGAAGGTTTAATTGACTGCCTTTAAACTTCGACCATGTAAAGAATAGACTGTAACTCACATTTTACATTGAAGATTCGATCCTGAGGACAATTAGGGGACCGTCTACAAACTGATGAAGACAAAACAATTTGTGTACCACCCCGCTTCACAGAATACTGATAACAAGTTAAAACTTTCAGAAATAGCTATGTTTTATGTGCATAATATTGACAGGAATTTTCGTAAACTCAGCATAAATATTTGGGAAGATATAAAGGTTCTTAAAATATCCCGAATTTTCCACCCTGTTTTTATAACATGCAGAATTTTCTGTTATATTATACGAAACTTTCAGAAAAAATGACAATATGTTAGAGAAGCATTTTGTAGAAATTTGGAAGAAATTTTTGAATATTACAGGAAATATGAGCATTATTAGTAAATAATGTTTTACTAAGCATGCGCGAAACAGCGTAATTTTTCTGTCAACTTCAAAGCCAGATATATAGGACAACTTATATAAAAAATTCAGTTTAATATCATTAGTATTCAGAAAGATATCGTCATTAAATGAGCAGAATTTTAGCTCCTATCAAAGAGAAGCTAAAAGACGAGGGGTTGCACACAATTTTTTTTTAAACTTGTATCTTTGAATAGTTATATTGATTTGTATAGAGGTAAGAATGTGCTGAATACCCATGAACACTTATCAATTACGTGCATAACAAATTCCAGCTAATTAGGAACTATAAATAACAAAAATTTTATTACTTTAATTATATTATTTACATGATTATTAACAAGTTATATATTGTTACAATTTTACGGCCAAATGATATTTTTAAATATATTTCTTTTATGGCCAAATGATTTTTTATCTAATTTATTTTCTTAAAATATTTTAATAATTCTACAAATATCTTTTTTTTATTCGTTACAAATATTACAAGTGTTCATGGGTATTTCGCAAATTTCTAACCACTATACACTTCAATATAATTATTTAAAGATATGTGTTTAAAAAATATCAATTTGTGTACAACCCTCGTCTATTAGCTTCTCTTCGACAGGAGCTAAAATTCTGCTCGTTGTAATGACGATATCTTTCTGAATACTAATGATATTGAACTGAATTTTTTATATAAGGTGCCCTATATGCCTGGCTTTAAAGTTGTGAAAGAAAAATTACGCTATGTTTTGTGAGTGCGCAGTAAAACATTATTTACTAAAAATGCTCATATTTCCTGTAATATTTAAAAAAATCCAAATTTTAACAAAATGCTTCCCTAATATATTGTCATTTTTTCTGTTAATTTCGTATAATACAATAGAAAATTCTGCATGTTATAAGCAAAAAACAGGCTGAAACTTTGAGATTTTTTAAGAAAACCTTTACATCTTCCCAAATATTTGAACCGAGTTTACTAAAACTCCTGTAAATATTATGCACATAAAACATAATCATTTCTGAAAGTTTCATCTTGTTATCAGTATTCTGTGAAACGGGGTGGTACAAAAATTGTTTTGTCTTCATCAATTTGTAGACGGTCCCCTAATTGCCCTCAGGACCGAATCTGCAATGTAAAATGTGAGTTACAGTCTACTCTTCACATGGTCAAAGTTTAAGGGCAGTCAGTTAAACCTTTCCGGAGAAATTCTGGAAAATGGAATCTGAAAGAGTCCAGATACTTTTGGTCATATAAAGTAGATTGATTGTATTGCAAACTCTGCTGTTTAAATACATCGCTTGCTTCGAACTATATTAGCACGATATCGAGAACTATTTAACTAGGCGTAATGATACACTGCGTAACTTTCCTCGCACTGCCAACTCGGAGTGGCGGCGATTGAGCTGAAGAAGTAGAGGGACGAAAAATTTATAGACATCTAAAAGTGCCCGGGAGTAAAGGGGTAGACAACAAAAATTTTAAAAATTAGCTATTAAAATTACTTACTATTACCTAATTTCCCAGATACTATTGCTTTTTAATAATTCTTAGTTTTAGACAGCTAAAATGAAATAAAAAATTTAAATTTTCCAGCCAAGAGTAGGGGGCGTCGCCCACCTTTATCACCACACATACTTCCGAACTCTGAGCCAAAACGACTCCCTGTAGGTTGGATGAGTGTGCGTGAAATTTTATTGAAAGCCCCCCTCCCAAAAAAAATTACAAACTTAGAATTTGAATTACATAATTTGGAAAACAAATAATCTTAAAAGAACATAATATGTTTTAAAAATTTTGAGTTTTAAAAATTGAACACAACAAAAGTAACATAAAATTCAAGGCAATAGTAAAGTTTGAATAAATAACAAAATTTGATGAAGAAAATAAAACGTGAAAATAACTTTAAAAAAATTTAGAAAAAACACTTAGAAAAATCTTCCCAAAATTGTAAAAGGGACACATTAAGAATAAAATATCTCTACTAACATGGATATCAATTAAAAGAAATATAAAGAAAACCAAAAAGAATGAACATCAATTTAAATAGTAAAATTAGGAGTCGAATAGTTACTATACAACATTCAAATAATATTTAAATATTATTTTAAATTAATAATTAAATTATTATAAATAATTTGATATTAATAATTTTATTTAATATATATAATATATATAATTTTGATTTGATATTAGTATTAATAATTAAATAACATTTAAATATTAATTATAAATTAATTTAAATATAATTATTATTATATTTATAATATAACATTAATAAATGTAGCGAAGCGACACGTTTAACAATATATCAATGATAAAACATGGTTTAATTAAGTAGTTTGAAGTTTGATAATATTTTTTTCTTTGATATTTAACCAGAACTCGCAGCCACTTCCAACTGGAGTTGTCTCCTTCTGTAGAAAATACTTACGAAAGACTTGCAGAGAGGATCTCCGTCGGGGTCGGTTCGTTTGCCTCCCAAGAATGCAGGCAACACCTCGGCATCTATTTGTTCCAGCAGCGCCTCCCTCCACCCCTCTGTCAATAGAACCAAACAAATGAGATAAAAAAACAAAGGTTTTAAAAAATACTCTTATTAGTATACTACAATTAGTATCATTAGTATTGTGACGTGTAGAGACTTCGGGTAGCGTGAATGAACAGCTAGACTAGTTTCACTCGAATAATTTTTATTTAAAAGTTACTCGAAGTATCTTGATTTTTGTGGATTACAAAATAATTAATAATTTATGTACAGAATATTATAGACGTGAGTAAAATTACAGGATGGTGTTGAGACAGCTTCTGCAGGTAGAAATAACATTCACTCAGAGCAATGGCTCTACTTAAAATCTATCGAAAGTTCAATAAGTCCTCATGAGCATCCGCTCGCCTTGAATAAACTCGAACAGTTCAGATACGAGAGCTATGCTCTCCTGAAAAAGTTAAACAGAAGCATACAGCTTCTTAACGATGCTTCTCGCAGCTACACAACTGGCCGCACGGGACCCAGTTACTTCTAAAACCGACCCGAAGATCCAGCAATCGAATAACGATCCTGTGATCGGAATCCGATCAAGAGGTGATCGCCGATCGAAAATCAACTTCCTTTTTTCTTCCCCGCCGCAGTTTAAATCCTCGTTTTCCCAGGAACAAGGTCCGCCCCAACTCGTAAGGTTGGCTGTCAATTCGATGATGTCCGCCAATGAGGTCTTTTTACCAGGCGATTGATTTATGTCCAGTGACAGTCTCGGCTATTAGCGGTCTAGTCTATGGATAGTCTCGTCTCAGTTCAGCTGAGAACGGGCATCCATCACTCCTTCTTAATTGGGAGTTCCGAAAAGGTTTTGTGTGCCAAGTGTCACTAGATATGGAGTGAAAAACAGGTCTTTGGGCGAATACTCCTTTGTGGAGCTTTCCAACAGTCCAGGTGGCTACTTTGGCGAGGCCGATTTTAACAGCTGTTCTGGAATCTTCACAGTATATTAAAAAAGAGGTTTTTTTAGATTTTAAAAATCTTATTTTTTATTCTTTCAATTTACATCATGGGATCTTGAAATTAATTATTTCTCAAATTCGCTACGAGATGGCGCCACTGTACAGAATCAAAACTAAATTAGATTCATCGATTTACTGAGAATTCAGTTCTAAAAATATTAAAGAAGGGCACTGTCATAGAGAACATGCAAGTATACTAAACTTCAAAACCCGAGAGAGAAATCAGGAATTGAGTGAAAATCCTTCACAAAATATTGTCTTTACGGACAATAATAGTGTGTAAAAGCATACTGATTTTTTCAGCTCGAGATTTTAAACCGGAAGATGTAGAAGCTATGCTGCTGTGTGAAATATTCATATGGTTCGCCATTTTATTTTGTAAAGTCGGCTGGTGAGAAATTGAATACTTACATGACTCATTAAAAATTCCATCGTCGGATCATATCCGGTGAGTGACTTAGGGTTGCAATTTAAAAAGAAGGTTGTCAACTTTGGCGCTTGTTTAATGCGACTACGGATTATGAAGAAGCCAACCAATAACAGAGGATAACGTTGGACCAAGCTGAATGCCAAAGAGTGGGTGGCAAAAGAGGGAAACTGGGGGTTAGCGATTTTTTTTTGGAGGACGAAAAAGTGAATGAAAAAAGAAAAAGACAGAAGGGAAGTTAGTAGCCGGCGAAGAAGGATGAACGTTGTTTGTGGATGAGATAAAATTGAAATCAAAACGACGCAACTCGCCCGGATGTTGATGACATGCCATCGTGATAAAGCGCCCCGCCCCCGACTGCATTCTTATGTCCCAGATAAGTCACTCCTTTTATTGATTTTTGGCAATCAATAACGTTAAAATATGGCAGCAGACCTCGATAGATATTCGAGTTAAAAATATAAAAGCTCACCAGTCAGGCTAATATTAACTTATATTGTCATATCGGTATTGTGAATATGTTGTAGATAAATTCTTTGTATTATTCGGAACTTGCTCTCTTTTTGAAATCAACTATACGATCTAAGCTAATAATTTTAGGAGGATCGCGAATTTGGAGGACTAACGTAACAATGCTGAGAAATGAGAGGACAAATTTGTTTAACATGTATTGACCGCCATCTCATTTTAAAACTCCCCAAGACGGCACCAGAAAGTGAACCCACATAAATACTATAGAATCTTGAAATCAATTTTCATTTCTGTGAATCTCTTCCAGGTGGCGCTCAGTTCTGAAAATATAAAAGTATACATACTGGCATCGAACACAAAATTGTCTGTCATTGAGTGGAAACCTAGATAGCAAAGAAGGTTGCGGAAAGGTTGCCATTTCACTTTCCATAGGCTGTCCGCGAAAGCATTTCCGCGCAAACCGTTTCGGAAACCATTGCCGCAAGGTTTACATAGAAAAGGTTTTTATGAACTACCTCACCGACAAGGTTTGAACGACAAGTCTGCGAAAGCATTTCCGCACAAACCGTTTCGGAAACCATTCCCGCAAGGTTTACATAAGAAAGCTTTTTATTAATCACCTCTCCTAGCGTGTGTAGCCCCATCCGATATGGTGGTTATTGCGTTTGTCTTCCAACTCTAGGAACGCGGGTTCGATCCCCGGCTTTATAGGAATTTGAAGTTTTGTAACAATCTAATCGTACAATTAAAAATTAGATTTATGAAATTAATAATTAAGATTTGATTAATTAAGATTTCTAATTAATTGACATTCCAGATAACTCTAAGATGACGTCAGAAGAAGGGGGATAAAAAAGGGGGGTGGACCCCTCTGTAGGTGTACGGCTTTGAAGAGGGGGTGAAGAAAAGGGGAGTTGGACCCTTCTGTAAGAGTACGGCTTCGAGGGGGGAAGGGGAGTTCTATTTTGTCCGCCGAAGGAGGGCTCTTAACCTTTTGAAAGGCCTGAAACAAGCTTGTAATAAAAGCTTGGGGAAATCTTACTAAAAACCTTATAGAAAACCTTGTTTCTTGTTGACCAGCGAACCTTTCCGCTTACCTTGCCGAAAGGTTCAAACCTTGTCATGGAAACCTTTGGGACAACCCTTTATCCTTGCAGACGACAAGGTTTCCAAAGCCTTTCAGACAAGCTTTCTTTGCTATCTGGGAAATTGATTCCAAGATTCCATCTTCACAAACATGAAACAAGTCAAGTTAAATAAAGCTCCGAGACTTTGGGAAAACGGTTAAGGATTAAAAAGAAAAGCTATTCATGCATGAAAAATCGATATGATACGAGGCTGGAGCATCACCCACCTGAGCCGAAGGCCTTGATCTTCTGCAGGAGAGGCGTGGCCATGAACACCTTCATGACAGACATGGTCGTCGTGTAGTAGACAGAGGCTGCGAAAAGGGAAAAACGGATTTTTGGATGAAAAAGCGATAAAGAGAAAACATCGTTCAGAAAGTAAGGATACCAAAAATTTTAAGAAATTCACATGCAACAATGCCACTATCATTTCACACAGCACAATAATAAATGAACACTAATCTCTTTTAACTAGAAAATTTGTGCCCGTCTAAGACGGGCTTTTAACCTGCAAACCGTATCTCAAAACTGATTGTAACAGATTTACTCACGAAAGATGCAATACAAAATCCCATGCACATTTTTTGGCATAATTTACAACAATACTTTTCATTGTTGAAACGCAATTCAATCCCTTTTCATTGCTTAAACAAATATTTTACTGCGTGTTTCTCTTTAATTGTTGAAAGCTGAGGTACAATGAGGTCTTAGACAATCATCCGATTTGCTCGTTTAATAATGACGCAGACAAAATGGACTGGGTTATTTTAAGCTCCGCCCAGCATTATATATAAAAATATATTTTTGGCATAATTCACAACAATACTTTTCATTGTTGCTACTCAGTGCAATCCCTGTTCATTGATTAAACAAATATTTAATTGCGTGTTTCTCTTCCATTGTTGAAAGCTGAGGTAATATTCTTATACAATCATCCGATTCGCTCGTTCAGTAATGATGCAGACAAAAGGGGCGTGGTTATTTTAAGCTCCGCCCAGCGTTACAGACATCTATGGATCATTCTATATATATGATAATTAAAGCGAATGTGTCTATCTGTATGCGTGTGTCTTTACAGGACAGACCTTTGGTTCTAAAGCTGTTAAATTTGACACAGATATGCTTTGGAATGTGGGAATGTGCAATCAAAAGATATGGGGTTTTTTTAATTAATATTCTAATTAAAATTTATTACAAAATCAAGAAAAATAATGGCCTTTTTTACGATAATTTTGGAACATCTTACTACTCGAAAATTATTTTTAAACCATCTTCAATTTCAAAATCTATTCCAGTAATATCAGTTTGGTTTCTTTGCGATTTTTCTCTTGCATCTTTTTTTTTAAATCTTATACTGAGTATTACTTTTAACAATGTTTTTCTTTGCTGTAACGAAACTCAAGGCAATTTCATTGTTCAATCAACACATTCCGTTACATCCTTTTCAGTACAGTTTTTCAGTTCTTTGCACATAGCTCTGTTGTTACTATGAAAGCGGAAATTTTATTTCCTCTTTCATAGAAGCATATGCAATAATATACCTTCTAATATACGGTATTGTAACATACTTTATAAAATGTTTAAATATATTTTGTTGCTTGTTGTGCTTTTTGTTGTGATGCTCGTTTTGTTGTGCTGGAATTTCTTGTTGTGTTAATGTTTCGTTTCATTTCTTAGTATTTTTAATTTTTCAGTGCACCCACTTAATAAATTCTAATTTTTTTAAGTACGATTTTTAGTTGCAACTAGCTGACTAGAAGATATTTATTTCATTTGAAAAGTTTTGTTCATTTTTATTTCATAGCTGAAATGTTTTCTTATTCTAGCCGAAAATTGAAACTTTTCAAAAACGTTTCAAAAGATATTTGCTCTGAGCCTTGATGTCTAATTGCATATTGTAACAAAATTGGCTTGTGGGTGTACGTAAATGCAATCCACTAAGCAGGATTTAAAAAATAAAGCTCTTTATTTTACAAATATTCTAGGAAAAGAAACGTAGCACAAGTATTAAAACGGCACTTGTAAAAATTCACAGCAGAGATTACCAATAAATCTCGACACAGCACTCAAAAAGTTTCTTATCAGCTCACCAGCTTGCTTGCTGATCAAAATCCAACTGACCTTCTTGACTTGAGAGGCTTGCCTTTATACTTTTCAACAGGAAGTGACTTCATTACGCAGGAAGTGATGCACGTCCAGAAAGTTCATGAATCTAGTAGAAATAGGTTGACAGTTCGAGGTCTTTCTAGAAAATTCCTTTTGTCGCCAAAGTCGCCAAGTCACCGAAATGGTCGCCAAGTTTGTAGCCAAGATTAGCATATCAGGGAAACAACTTTACAGCTTTGTAACAATATTTTTAGCTTCGTTAAACTTTGCAGTATCGATAATTGAGCGGGCTTTTTCTCTCGTATTAGACAAGGAAAATAAGAAGTGTGCCGTCATTTTCATTGTTTCGTCAAGAACTGAATTGCGTGTTTTTCTTCTATTTTTATTGACTAACGTACGAATATAAGGGAAAGGAGGGTAAGAGTACGCAGGGATTTTTTTTCCTGTTCGCAACAGTGCAAGCAGAAGCAAGTGTGATCATATCAACATGTGTGTTTTCAGCTATCTCAAGTGACCGCCATAATTATTTTCATCCTTGCTGTCTTTCATTTATCAGATAATATATGATTTCATTATGTTAGCATGTAATTTTTCTGTGAAGAAATCTTAATTTTTTTTGTAAATAAAGAACTAATGCTTTCTTTCAAAGTAAAGTAATCATTATGAGGTTTGTTCCCTTCCGAACAACGTGGCCACGTTAGAATTTAACTTTAGTGAATTCTACGCCCATCTATGGACGATTTAGAGAAGCAATACATCGGCGGCTAAGAGTACGCACAGACCAGATATGCGTACTCTTATCCGTTCCGTAATTTGAAGCAGCCATTCCAACAAAACTCTGCATTTTATTTTATCATTATTATTATTAATATTAAAAAATGAGACTGGGATAATAATCTGAAGAGCTGTTGTCTGGAGAAAAAGTTTCCGGTCCATAGAAATCCAAATAATGAGGGAGCAATATGACTAGGGTGCGAACAAACATATGATGATGATTGGATCCAGTGTGGATTATGTAAGGAGTGGTGGCATGAGGAATGTTCCAGTTACGATGGCATTGGAGCATTTGTATGCGACTACTGCTAAATTTTCAAGGTGCGTACTCTTGGCCTCACGTCCTGCGTACTCTTACCCGCCACGTCGGGTAAGAGTACGCATTTTTTTTTCTTGCGTTTCGTAATATATATATTTTTTAAAGCTAAAATTTTCATTTTTGTACCTTTCTTCCTAAGTTAATAAACTATGATTCAGTGTATTTTCGAGGCTCTGACTTTTCAATTCTCATTTTTATAACGAAAATTCCACTAGGTGCGTACTCTTACCCTCCTTTCCCTTACTGTTTTTTTCTATATTGTCTGAAAAGCATATTTTTAACAAATTTTTTTTTAAGTTTTTAATTTTGAAGTAACTATCATTAAGATACTAATTATGAAGTAACTTAATTTTAACTAAGGAGTAGCTGCCATTTGTTAATTCAAAAGTAACAAATTATGAGACAAAGCTTTGCAGTTTGCTCATTTCCCGTCACTGCTATTCTTTCCTGTTTGATATATTTTGTAATTAAAATATCTTCACCGTTCTTTCAGATTCACGTTTTACTTTCTCACTGTAGTTAATTGATTTTTTTTCTTTTATATGAGCAAAACTCCTTTGAGATTAAATGATGGAACATTCCCATTACAAACAGTTCTAAATTAGTTTTTGATCATGTGTCTACTCTGCTCACAGGATATTATATTGCTCGAATTCTGAATCATTTCTGTTTTCACATTAATGCATTATATGCCAAAATTCTTATTTCACTTTGACAACAAAATTACAAAAATATGATAACATGAATGAAATATGAAAGAAAACGCTATTTCTGAAATTTTTCAATTAAGCATCAATGGATTTCTGTCTACATGGACAACTGAAGGCTTATCCGTGTAGTTTCAACATGACAAAAAGGCAACTTTATCTGTGAAAAAGTTCTGCAATGTTTAAACTCCAGAGTTCTACGAACATTCGTATCTTGGAAAAAAGATGGCTGCAATGCAATGAAGAAAATGGATCATACATTGAGTGACATTTTCAAAGAACCGAGGCTTTTGTGAACAAAATTTCATTTCTCTAGTGCATTCCATTACCGAGTTACATCAGATACTGTGTTTTTCTTTGGCCGTACATTGTACATTCCAAGGAACAATACATAATATATATGTTACGGTCAATGTGGATAATGGTTATTATGCATAATCACCGCGTTAATTATGCGTAATAGCCAACGATCATACATAATAACCAAATAAGATGGTTAAAGGGTGAAATTTATGAGAATTTATCACATTCACCGGTTATTATGAATAATTACCAATAAAGTTTGGTCAATGCCATTGTTTTCGGTTGAAATTTATTTTGGTTTTTTTTCCATTTGAAAATTTGAGGTACGTCTGTCACAGTAAAAGGTTAATCGCTTAAAGTTATATATTTTCGAAATCAAAGTATTTGTGTATTGTATTTGCACTGTCTCGTGTTTCAAATGTAGAATTTCAACCGCCCTGACGATGCCTGCGGCATCTAAAGTGGGCACCGGGCATATTTTTTTATCTTAAAGAAAAACATCCTACGGCTTCGCTGGCAGCGGGTGCCGGAATCTAGTAGCTTCGCTTGCTCATTGAATGTTATAATAATTTTGCTTATCACCTTCCGGTAAGATTTAATCATGGTATGGTGCTATACAGCACGAAAACCAATCACGAGCTATACTCGTCATTTTACCGGAAGGGGTTAATTAATCACATCTATAATGTTGATAAATTTCACACATAATTCTCATAAATTATCCACTTTAACCAGCTTATTTGGTTATTGGGCATAATAACCGACTATCCAAAGTTGACCGTAACATATATATCAAGTTTTGATACCCTGAAATCAAATCTACAAAATGTTATATATAAAAATCTATAATTTACGTGCCTTTAAAAAGTTATTTCTTTTCCAAACCATTTTAAATTATACGAAAAATCATTGAAATCTGTAATTATGGTTTCGTAAAAATTAATTTAAATTATACGAAAAATCATTGAAACCGATCATTGAAATCTGTAATTATGGTTTTATATTAATTAATTTAAATTATACGAAAATTCCTTGTAACAAATCATTGAATACGTCATTAATTGATTTCGTATCAGTCAATTTAAATTATACGAAAAATAATTGAAACCAATCAATGAATACGTAATTAATTGGTTTCATATCAATTAATTTTCACGAGAGGAGAAATCATTGAAATGCGTAACTGGCTTCGTATCAATCAATTTAAATGATGCAAAAAAATCATTGAAATAAAAACGGTTGACAAAAAACGAACACTTACCATTGATATGAAAGACGAATTTGATTCGCTCGGGGTAGTTGTCTTGGAAAGTCTTCAAGAACATGATCGACGTCTCAAGCACTGGAAGAAGAAAGACTAAGTTTATCAACATCAAATGCCAAGTTTATTCACTCCCTAAAAAACACCATCCTCTGTGAAAGTCTCTTATATAATAATTACTTTCTCATTTACGAAGCATGCAGGGAAAAAATATTTCAATCGCCAAAAGTTCGACCTCGAAATATTGATGAATCTCCACGCTTTAGACTTCCTCGAATCAGAATTTTAAAAAAGTTGGAATTATGTCAGTCTCTCTGTGAACACGGTAATTAAACAACCAGCGGGAGTGGTCTCCCCCAAACTTTCTCGTATACTTCTCCAAAACGGTGCCGTTTTCCCTCCCCCCGCGTGTATAAAAATATTCGAACCTACTGTAACCCAGAATCCAATGGCTATCAGAAGGTTTTTCATTCTAGATTATAGTGATTGTAAAATATTTAGGTGAAGAATCAAATTCAAAGAGATGACTACCGATTAAAACGCATCCATCACACACTGCTGGGTTCCACTCTTGTATGCTCAAGGACAAAGTGACGTAATCCTTCCGCGTGCACAGAGATTGCTACCAGTACGCATGCGTATGGAGAATCGGATTAGAAAAATTATGCAATTTGAACGCATTTTTAACCGATTGACACAAAAATTGGACACAAATCTACAATTATGGTAAGAAAGCCACATACCAAATTTCATTTATCTAAGTAATTTTGTTAAGAAGTTATTTCGATTAAAAACAATCGATTATACAGACCGACAGGCCATCAACCCATTGACGGATTTGGCCCAAAATTTTATACTGACCTACATTCATGATGATAAAACTGTGCACCAAATTTTATCCATCTAGCTATTCAAGTTTGAGTTATAGTGTTCACATGAACGCGGACAGATAGACAGACTTCCCTTTGACGGATTTTGTCCAAAATTTGATAGAAACCTACAAATTATGTGTAAAGATCACATACCAAATTTAATCCGTGTATCTCTAATAGTTTTCGAGTTATCGTGTTCACAAACACAATTCCAAAATAGTATTTTTCGGACTCGGGGAGGTCTAAAACGTGAAGATTCGTCAAAATCTCGAGTTCGAATTTTTTGGCGATTACAACACTTTTCCTTTGTATACTTCGTATACGAGAAAGTAACAACGGTTTGAGCTAGACGGATGAAAATTGGGGTTTTCTCTTTACATCATAATTGTAGAGTTATATTCTTTTTTTTTCCTCCGAGCTCGCAACTCTCCTACAAAACTTGGCTCGAATCGTATAGATAATTTTTAAGGAACCAAAGTTACTTTCCAAATGTATATTCAAAATTTAATTAAATTAACAGGTTTATATAAATGCTATAAAATTTTTAATAAGTTCTCTGGTAAATTTGACATTTTTACTATGTCTCTTGGTGCTTTTAAAGCGAAATGTTTACAGCTTTTAAATACATGATGTGTTTTATTTTGCCTTTTTACAACTTTAGATTTTTATGCGCTTTGATTTTCCGTGTTCTTATGCATTCGACCATTTTTACTTTCTCGTATACGAAGTATACAAAGAGAAAGTATTGTAATCGTCAAAAAATTCGAACTCGAGATTTTGACGAATCTCCACGTTTTAGACGTTCCTGAGTCCGAAAAACACAATTTTGGAATTATGTCTGTCTGTCTGTGTGTCTGTCTGTCTGTCTGTCTGTCTGTGAAC
>BGPR01001370.1:68147-99921 GCA_013235015.1 Araneus ventricosus | reverse complement strand
GTGCGTGTGGGCAGTTCAGGTGACATGTTAACAACTAATTAATGTTAAGATGTGGATGAAGTTGCAACTCTTGTAAGCTATCATGCTAAAACCGTGCATTCTGGGCATTTGCAACTTCATCCACATCTGAACATTAATTTACATTACACCGACCTGCTCCAGCAAGTATGAAAGGACTAAATGTGCGTGTGGGCAGTTCAGGTGACATGTTAACAACTAATTAATGTTAAGATGTGGATGAAGTTGCAACTCTTGTAAGCTATCATGCTAAAACCGTGCATTCTGTGCGTTTGCAACTTCATCAACATCCGCATATTTAAACAAATAATAAGCAATTCTGAAATAGGACAAAATCTTTCGATTCATCCTTACATGAAAATACGTTTCCAGAATTTCCTTGAAGTGAAAAATTATTTCCTTACTTCTAGAGGTTTGTATTCGGTCAGGATGGTGTCGATCTGGTTTTCCTCCCGCCATATGATGTGCTGCAAGAGAAATGAGAGACTGTATAACAAGTCGAGGATGTCAACGAGATGCTATAGGGCAATTCAAAACTATTGCACCGATCACAAATGGCTATAACTTCCTTGAAAGCAACTGTGGAAAGAAAACATTTGCACACATTTGCAGAAGGAAGCTTAAAGTTTTGTTTGCATACGTAGTAATTGCCCTATGTGACCTCCCTTGTCCACACGGGCAACATCCGTGCGGTAGACCATTTTGGGTTAAGATTTCTTTAACCCTCTGGCTCGCGACTTTTTAGGTAGATTCCTTATAGGAAGTCTACCTATTGCAATGGTTCTCATGACACGACTTCCGGAACAATTCTGCATATCTTCATAATGTATAACGCTTTTGCCCATGTTATCTTGTGAACACAATAAATCGAGCAATTTTTATTTGATTTTAACCGGCGTGGGATATGTTGTAAAGATAGTGAAAATATTGGTCGAGTTCGTAGATGGGACATCCAGCTCAAAGGGGGTGGAAATGGTAGGGGATTGAAATTTTAATTTCCCCCAATTCCTTTACGATTGAAAATAGGAAGAAAATTCAAATTAGGCGAATTATCGCCTAATGATAACGAACAATTTTTGCATTTAAACTTTTTCGATACCTGCAATTGCTTAGAAGTTATGAGCTGAAAAGTGATTTTCCCTCCCTTCCCCTCCTCTCTCCCCAACTTAAAGTATCTTTCAACTTATGCATGTTACCCCTTCTTGCAAAGCTCTCGTCATCTGCAGTCTCTTCCGCTTACTTTCATTCTTGTAGCTCTGATCTCTATGAAAATATAGGGCGAAATGTTCTTTTCCTTATATCTCCGGACTAAAGAAATCTACCTTTGCTTTCCGGCTTACAGGCGGGGATTTTCTGAATTGCTATTTAGATTCAACGTTCTAAAACATGTTCAAATACCGTTGAACCAAGCGAACTGTTATTTACATGCAAGGCTTGATTAGTATAACATGATTCAATGCTGTAATAGTACCAAGTAATCCCATTAGCTTACAAAAATCGCAGGATGCAGCAGAAAATGGACTTTCTTCCAAACCGCCGAAATCGTAAGCAGTCAGACGGTTAAGGCTATGGAAACTGCAATAGATAGCGGTTTTGACGAATTACAAATAGCCGAGTAGATACACAATCAACACAGGTAGTTAGCGTTTTATATGCCGACCATAATATGTCGTCCTTGCCCATTCTGTCAGAAAAATAGCTACTGCGCATGAGCGGAGTCAACGAACTTGCGGAGATGGCATAGTGATAGGGACAAAGAACTTAAAATAGACAAGGAACTAATAGTACCAGCGCCAGTTATGGACGAGTTTTCCGTTTTGTTTATTTCGGTGTAGAACTTCCGCCTTACCCATCAACTTCCGACGATAATGTTGAGTCAATGGGAATCTTCAAAATTTCAATACTCTGTTCGAAAATATTAATTAAGGTTTAAAGTGGAGTTTTTTAGTGTTATGGCTTAAGAATACTTTGAAAATATTAAATTCCATGATCCTATTGCCTCAATGTTTACTTAAAATGAGAACCTAATTTTGTGGAAAGGTTGCAAAATTATTCTGTATCGCTCTTTTTGGCAGTTTGTGTGCTCAAGAAAGAACCGATTCGAACTTGGCGCTTGATATGGAATGCAACTGGATTTGGCGATCGCTTAATTTGGAGGGTTACTGGGAAACGGAGGTGAACTTTCATCACGGAAGTTCTGTGAAACCGCAGTAAACAAATCAGAAAACTCATCAATAGCTCTTTGTGATGATCGCGGCAAACTTTGGGTATCTAATTTCTCGTCAAATCCTCAGCTTATACGCGTGGGCATGTAGTTAGCTGAGACTGCCATTATTGAAAATAATCAAATCAGTATTCTAACTGATGATGAGAAATCGGCGGATACTGTGAAGAATAAAGATGAAGTGGAAGCCTTCAACAATTTGATAGATTCTAATCTCAATGAAGTACGACACATAACAGCGTGTTCGCAGAAGTTGTGATGGTCGGATGTGAAGCACATTCGCAAGCAATGGTGCGCGTATTATGCGTGCGATGCATGGTCTGCTGGCGACATCTAAACATTCTAAACTTGCTTCTCGAGTCTTTGTTTCATTATCATGTGTCGTAGACTGTGTCTTAACGCCTTCTCCCATACCTTCGTCCCCTTAAGAAAATCACTGAAAGATCAATAGCCCAGTCAACGAAGGTTAAAAATCGGTGATTAGCAATAAAAATAGGGTAGCTTTGAAATTTGCCACAGTTGTTGGTGTAGTGCCCTAAATGACATACTAAATGTCCAACACCGGTGGAGGGTGTGCTGTGGTTATGGGGGTTCAAAGGGGGTAATTCTCAGTTCTTAAATATCTCGAAAACTATGGATTCTAGCGAAAAACACTTAATTACAAAATTAAACTGCATTAAATTACCTACGAAATTAGTTCTACCTTTTTGTAGCATCAATAGTTTAGAAGATAGAAAGGGGTGAAAAAGTGAGTATTTCGAAGATTCTTTATTTCAACGGTAAAATCAATTAAAAGTGCTGAAGCCGCAACCTTCAGAAAATCATCTTGCCTATATAAGAATAATTTTATTTTTTCCATTTTTGCTTCCTTGACTGGACTACAATGCTTCACCTGCGACACCGAGGGGAAATGGATCAGTCAGTAACCCAGGGGCTGCTTCACTTTAGTCATCCGCCACTTTCCCAAGTGTGTGGGGATGAGAAAGACTTACCGGTTTAAAACGAAAACTGTTTTTTTGTTACGGTTAACCAGTTTTTTTTTTCGGTTATATTTTTGCCCCGGTTATAAACGGTTATTTCTTTTAAAATCCAATAAAAGGGTAAAAAAACTGGATTGCTAGATAGGCTCGACTTTAGGTTCGATTAGACAAAAATTTACCAAGTTATTAAGCTTTGAATTTCATCATCTTAGGCCAATCAACGACAACCGCCGCCTCGAGACGTCTGCTGGTTGGCAGATTACTGAAAGAATCTTTATGAATAGAAAAATATTGGGCAATGGATTGATTTCCTATAAAAATATTATTAATAAAAAAAAATTGCTTACAAACGTCGTTTGTTTTTAATTAAGAAAAAACGGAAAACCGGTTATTTTGAGCGGTTATAACAGCTAGGTTAAACTGGATATGAAAAAAACTAAATAACAGAAAACCGGTTATTTCCTCAATAACCGCCGTTCCTGCAAGTGTGGGTAAGGGACGTCCTGTTACGCGTGAACTTTAAAATATTTTTTACAAATGACCGTAGTCTTCTTTTCACTTGAGGGCCCCTTTACATTTATTCCAAGTTTATAAAAGCCAATCTCTTTTTTCTGTTGGATAATGCGGAAGTTACTTAATCGGCCCTCTCGCTTAAATACCTCCAGGAACCGAATATAATTGAGATCATTATTGGTTGAAAGTTTTCAGAAATTTTGCATATTAAATAAAATTGTTCTTACCTTTCTCAGCATAGCTTCTGCCTCTTCCAGTTTAAAATCTCGAGCTGAAAAAATAAGTATGTTTTTACACGCTTTGATTTAACCCTTCACTGCATACTGTATCAAATTTGATACATAATTTATTTTTCATGTTAATAATGAATATAAGTTTTTTGTCCACTCGTACACGCTGTATCAAATTAGAAACATCATAAGGCACCGGACTATAATCATTCGTTCCATTTTCCATGGACAGCACAGGTCCTGTAGGGTCTCGAGAATCCGCCAAATTCCCACGAGAAAGACTGACCAGACCCCCCAGATAGCTAGCTGAAAGCGAACGAAGAAAGGAAGCCGACGTCGTACAAACCGATCCTGATTGCATAACCCGAAAGGCTTTTTGAAAGAGCCGTGCCGACTGACCGTTGAGAAGGTCACCTAAGTTGTCGTCAGAAGAAACGCATTACGTTGTGGCTTTTGCCAATGATGGAGCGGGAAAGAGAACAGAGATTTGTGGTTGGTGAAACTGTTTCATCAACCAACAAATCACCAAAACTTAACATTTCGGCCATGCCTTGGAGGGCAGGGTCAAAGGGGTTCTTAAAGCTGGAATTCGGGACGGAAGAGGAAGAGATCGTTTGCGGATTCGAAGAGATTCGATTCGAGAGACGAGATTGAAATCTCGTGATCGAGAATTTTGGAGGCAGCTCTCAGCCTGAGACGCTGTTCTTGATTCGGGCATTGTCCCGTAAACCGTTAGCCAACCCTTGGCTGAATAAGCTCTCAGAGAGCTGGAAAGCAACTGAGGAATTCTTCGGAATTTTTCTCGAAGTGAACGTGCAATACTTCACTGCAATTTACCTTCTTCGGTAACCGATATAGCTCTTTGGCAGTTGTCTGCAATTATTTTGAGCGGTCTAATCCCTCAAATCACTTTTCCGGCCATCGGACATTATACTCGCCTTGAGTAGAACTTTATTGAACTTCTCAATTTACGTACGAGTAGATTCACAGCAAATCCGCGATTGAATCCAGATTGAACTCTGACTTTGTTTTACGCTATCTCATCCTGAGTTAGGCAGAATTATGTTTGATATTAATTTGTATATTCTTGTAAATAATCCAGTAATCAAGAAGCTTTAATTAAATTAATATCCTGATATTGCTGTGTCTGGTGAAATCCTTTCAGAACTCAGTATCACTGGGTTAAGACCCTACAGTCGTATTGATAAGTCTGTAGTAGTCAGTTATACAATTCCTGATTGACATATTGATGCAGTTTTGACGTGAAAACGTCTTTCCGCTCGTTACAGTGATAGTCGGTCGAACTTTCTTGTGTGACCGTCAGATTTGAATCGCTAATAACTACGAAACTAATAATGCGAAAAGAATGGTTGACCTCACAACGGATAGATCATATCGGTAAGAGTTCGACGCATAGTATTCTTTTTGCCTGTTACGTCATCATACCAGTGTAGGAGCATGCGCGTGATTGTTATGAATTAGCTTTATGTAAGGTTATAAATAAGTGTAGCGTAGAAACGCGTTTAGCTCGGAGGTTGATTCTGGTGTCATTTTAAAGAGTTTGAGGAGTATTACTAGGACCCAAAGTGAGACGATAAAAATATTTATGAGAATTCAAGTAAAAATCGGTAATAAATTGTAAATTTCAAACTCAGCATGTTTTTTTAATTATAACATGCAGAGTTTTCTTTCGAATTGTACGAAACTTACGGAATACTTGACAATATGTAAAAGAAATATTGTATTAAAATTTGAATTCAAAAATTTGAATATTACGGTAAATATGAGCATTTGTAGTAAATAATGTTTTACTGCGCACAAGCGAAATGTAGTTCTATATACTGTCAACAGATAGCGCCATCAAAAGCTACTCTAAATAAAACACAAGAAAGGCGCAGTTCGGGTCCGCGCCGTAGATTTTTCGTGAAAACGCCGGGATAAAATCATAAAACAAGTGTTTCATATTAATATGCAATTTAATAATCAATCTTTTTAATACAATATTTACACAGAGTAGTATAATGGTTACAGAATAGTTAAATTACGAGTTTATCGCATGTAGCAAGGGTCTGTGGTAGCTTGTGATTTATCAATTCTGTAATCATTATACTACTCTGTGTAAATATAGTATTAAAGAGATTGATAATTAAATTGCATATTAATACGAAACACTTGCTTTATGATTTTATCCCGACGTTTTCACGAAAAATCTACGGCGCGGACCCGAACTGCGCCTTTATGTTTTTTAGCATTTAAAAGGAGTCTTGCATCTTTGATGATATCGTCAATTGCTTCTACAGGTATTTACCCCCATTTGATATTACTTTTAAAATACTTTTTTATTGTTTTATAAAAAAAATAATTATTTGATACGTTCATTAAATTCAATTTAGTGTGCGTGTGAACTTCCCATACCAAAAACTTTTTTATTTTTAAATTTAAAAAATCGTTCATTGGAGGGTTAACTAACTTGACTTGTTTCATATTCGTAGAGATAAAATTTCATAGGTGATTTTTCACTCACTTCCTGAGGTGATCAAATTTCGGACACTTGCGTGTTCTCAATGGTGATACACTTTTTCAACTATTAGAGTTTAATAATCAGTTAATCAATAGAATTTATTTTTGATTCCTCACTAGATTCACTACCAGGTAAAGAACTTGAAAATAATTGCATTGGTGCATTAGTTTTGGTGCTTATCTAGTGCTAATTCTAGTTCTAGATAAGCACCAAAACTAGAATGCGTTCATCGGCCGTCTCGTATTAGCCGCGACGGTCCCCAATTTTAAATGATAATGTTGGGTACTGTCCGGAAATTGATGATGCAGACAGGCATAATGCAAAAATCGTTCAGCTATCTTTCGAATCACGCTGAGAAGTGATAAAAAGTTCCGCTGCACTCCGCAGTGATGATTCAATTGTTAATAATTCCTTTTTGTGTGCTAGAAAACAGTAAATGTATTTCCTCGCAATTTTGACCTTTGTTTGGAAACATAATTGCGATAACAGCGCTCCGATAGACGATGAGATCAGCTGTTTACCTGCTACCTATCATTACTTTCCCAGATAAGATTTTATTGAAAAGTTTGATGAGGGTTTCAACAGGATAATGCTTTTACGCTGAGGTACTATCTGAAAATTACATAATACGTATTGCAAAAATCGCTCATCGACAAAACAAAACAATGGAAAGCATCCCTATAAAGAGTTGGAAAGTTCAACCCAGCCTAGGCATGCGGGAAAAACATAAATAACCCGGCCGCCGAGAGAATTAATTGGGCACAGCGGTGCCCTCACTACATCCCCCCATTACAGGTAGCACATGCGACGGCCCCTTAGATAGAGGTACGAACCGTCATCGGTAGGAGGCAACTTGACCGCACACCATTATTGTATCTCTACGATTAGCGAGACTTATACGGGCTTAAAAACAATCAACTAGAAAAAGAAGAATAAACAAATTTAAAAAATTTAACTGAGACTTTAAGCAGAAGCAACAAAATTTAAAAAATAAAATTTAGACAATCTTTAAATAGCTCGCAATTGCAACAGCATACAAATAAACAATGGAAATCAAAATCATTCAAAGAAAGCAAAAAACCAAGATAAATAATCTGAGAGAATCGAATTACAAAAACAAGGAATCCTTTCTAGTCCATTTTATGATTGGCTAAGGACTATATTCGAAATGGATTCAAAATGTTTGGGAAATTTTTCTGTAAGAAGCTTGCATTACGCCAAATATAGCTTCTCTTTGCCCGAAATTCCCCAAGAAAAGACAAAGGAGATCAGTACCATCTAATAACCATTATTTTAAAAGAAAAAGGAAAATCAAACACAAACATACAAACGCTAATAAGAATAAGATTTATTAAAAAATATTATTAGCCATCGGGCTGAATAACAGCCTTCATAAAAATAAACTTACCCCATGCTTAGAAGAGAGATAAAATATCCTCAAGTTATCACAAGCCAACGCGAACTTCCCGCCTAAATAAGTATTTACACTTTTTTTAAAGAAAAACTAGAACCATGGCGCCATATGCATTTCGAAAAGAAAAGCAAAACAGAAGGAGGAACAACAGAAAGGGTAGGGAATCAAATCATTTAGACAATTTTTTAAAAAACTTACTTATACGGCAGGTTCTCGTCCCTATATTTGAAGTACCTCCTTAAGTGGGAAAGAGTTGACACAAGACGGATAGATATTCTTTTTGTCGATTGCGTGATATAAAAACCATCGCACACGGAGTGCAACGGCTGATGCAATCAAGCCTTGCAACATTATCATTCTACGGTGAACGGAGGAGGGTTCGAAACTGTTTTTGGCATTCCTTTCTCCGCACCGACGTTTTCAATCGCATTTGGCTCTAACGCTACGATTACCACACTGTGACTTTCACGAAAAAAGAAACTGTAAAAATAATTTATCAATGTTACATAATTTTTCGCTACACTCATGTAACCAGACATTTCGGATTAGCTGGGACAGTCACGGATTTTGACTGACTGTCCCGGATTTCAGCCGAGTATTGTGTTGCACAGTTGATTGCAGCCTTTTCAAACCTTGCACACATATTACATGCCGGAAAGTTTACGTCTATAGGTATGCTTGTTATCTCTTTGTATACATAAATCACTTCAGCATGTATGAAAGAACTAGCTGTGTGACCCGAAGTTGGACGGGCTGTCTGGAATAATGCGTCATCCCTTGGTGGAGAGAAGAATTGTGGTCACATGGCGCCTCGGAATCCATATTTTTTCGTATGCCGTTCTCAGTTTTTTTTTTTTTCAACAAATATTGTCACTTACTTTCCCCAACAAACGTAAATATTCTTTCAGATCTAGTCTTTTTATTACTTTATTTTCATACCCCGGCTCCGGTTTATTTTTTCTACAAATATTGTCACTTACTTTCCCACCAAAACGTAAGTCTCCTTTCAATCCTAAATTGTTTAAAATTTTTAAATCCAGCTTTTTAATTACCTTATAGCTAATAACCCAGCGTTTCTCGGGATCCACATTTTTTCATATGCCCGCCTCTGTTTTTTCCCTACAAATATTGTCACTAAGCTTCTCCAACAAACGAAAATCTGTTTTGAATCCTCTCTTGTTGGATTAAAACTTTCAATTCTAGCCTTTTTACTAAATTAAAACAGCATGGTTTGAATGAAAACGCGAGAATTCCTATATTTGTAAATTAAAACAGGTTAGTATAATATTTCTTTTGTAAAAGAAAAAATAAAACGAAATAAAAAAACAGAAACGATAAACAATTTAATAGTACACCAAACTGATAAATTAAACACCAGAAACATATATTCTTGTCCAGCCCTTATTTGAATAATAATGAAAAAAGGATAAAAAATTAATAAATATTGTGTCCAACAAACGTAAATGTTGAAAAATTAAACAACGTACAACAAAAAAAAGAAAGAAAATGCAGGAAAACGATTTTTTCCGATGTTTATAAATAAAAACTCCATAACGCGGAAGCTTCCTAAAAAAGAAAATAAATAAAACCTTTTATACAAATCATATGCAAGAACAACCGATGTGACAGATAGTTATAGGAGCTGCCGATAGATGGCGGCACAATATTTCATTAATTTACACGTGTTCAATTAATATCTTTTTAACTAATTGTAATTTTGGAATTTCGATGGTTGAAATGGATTCCTTGGATTATTTCCTGCCTTTTGGTACTTTCTGTTTGTTTCAGGATTCATTGGTTCGTGAGAAGATAGCCGGACATAGATAGATATATACTTTTATTTACCTTCAGATTTTAATAGGAATGATATTTGTTTACGGGAAAGTCGCTAGATCATAAAACATTTAATGAGAATATTTAATTGGAGCTATCCTCCACCGGGAGGCACCACGAGTATATAGATGAGAAGTCGCCGGATATGGAAGCGAGTTCTCCCTTCCCTGGTGGATATAGTAATGATATGGGTTGAATTGCCCCTTGTTGATGACGATGCGAATTTCCTTCGGGAGGGGTCGGGCCGTGGCTGGTGATGGCCGTTAGGACTCCGACCTCATTACCCGAGTTGTTGCAGCCATCGTTCTTCAGGTGGGGGAAGCTCTTTTAAGATTTTAAGGTAACTGGAACTATCAAATATCTATAAAGCATTTTCTGCGGTAAAAAAATTAGATTCGAGCTCCAAAAAAGACAAACACTACTTGTTCCAACTCTACACAATTTATATATCAACAAGTAATATAAAAAAAAATTAAGTCAATTCCTACTATCTATGAAATTATTAAATGTATTTGAACTTGAATGGTAGTTTTCGGGATATAATGAAAAACGTACTGCGCATGCGTTATGCAAAATATGAAATGACAGACAAACAGACAGACAAAGCGAATTAATATTGCATTGTCATCTAGTTCTGAGCTTGTTTTAAGTTTCAAGTCTAAAGCTCATCGGGAAGTTAGTTTAAAATTCATTGCAAAATTTGAACAAGATTATATATATACTGAACTAATAGTAGGAATTGAAAAAAGAAAAAATTTAACGTATTCTGTAGACATTCATTACGAATTCCAACTTATTTAAATTTGTGCGCAAATAAAATTCTAGCGCACAGAAAACGTTCCTGAAAGACGAGATATCTCGTCCGTAGCGATGTATGTGTTAAATAAGCAATTCATTGCCATGGTTTTAGTGACATACGTTCAATAAAGCATTAAAATTACTTATATGAGAATACTTTAAATAGGATGCAACTAATACAATATATATTGTGATACCAAGTTTACCTTTACAGAAGCGATAAAACAAAGTCTCGTCTTCCAGCAACTTCGGAGTTAAATCAGCTTGCGTGCGTTTTCTCAACTGCAATAAAATAAAAAAAGTGAAAATGTTGTCAATGAGAGTTATTATATATTATTATAATTCAGAAGAAAATAAAACAAGAATTTTTCACTGAGCCTGTGAACAGATAAATACAATACGGACTATCAATCATAACAAATGAATTAATTTTCTTTTTTGATAAACATTTACAAGAGTTGTTCCAGTATAGACACTGAGAAACTACAGCACCCGCAACTTTTAACGTAAGATTACGTTCCTCCCATTGGGGTCTCAGGAAAGAATTTGATTCACAGGCCAGAACGCCACAAAAAACGTTGTATGGGAGAACCTCTATATATCGGTAGCTACAGATGTTGAAAACATAGCTAGTGTCTTATTTTAGAGATAAAGGGTAACAACAGAAGTTACAAAAAAAAGAAAATCGGAATTGTAATTCAGCGACTATCGAGTCGCAAAGTTGGGCAAAATTACGCATGAATTGGTGACGTCTCACGCATGAGGTGCGCGCGCAAAATTGACTGACGCTCTCGCTTGCCACGTTTTAGCGAGCGAGATTTCGAGATAGAGTTGAAAATTTTGTTTCAACAAATTTAATACAATAATGGCTCCAAATGTAAATATACAAAGGAGGAAACGCCAACGAGATGCCAAACGAGATATAGAGAAGTTAAGAAAAGAATTGTTGAAGCAGGAGAAGCAACAACAAAAACAGCAGGAAAAGGAACAAAAAGAAACAGCGGCAGAGGGAACGAAAGAAACAGAAAAATAAGGAACGTTCGGCCTTACTTGTAAAAGAGAGATTTAAGCGATATTATGACAATAAGGAACAAAAGAAAATGGCCGCATACGCAGCTAATAGAAGCTCAACGATTTCCAACTTCGAGAAACAAGAGTATCGCGAGCAACTTCGAGAAACAAAAGAGTCACGCTAGTAAAGTAGTCCTGCGCCTTTAACATCAGCGGCTGTTTGATTTGATTTTCCCTGGAACAAAATCCTCCAATGGGATAAGCCAGCTGCTGTTTGAAAAAGACACTTTTCTTAGTGTATAAATTAAATAGCTAGTTTATTTAATTTTGCACGCTGATCTTAAATCCATCAATAATAACCTAAAGCGATTTGCCCTCTTACGCTTTCAGTATCCAACCTAAAGCGATTTGCCCTGTTACGCTTTCAATCTCCAACCTAAATCAATTTGCCCTGTTACGCTTTCAATCTCAAACCTAAATCAATTTGCCCTGTTACGCTCTCAATATCGAAGGAAAACGCAAGGGGATATAGCATTTCTTCGTTTGGTAGAGGAAAAAAATCGTTGAAAACTGGAGTTTCCCACTATCCCGATATACTCCTGCTGCGCACGTGCAGTGACAATGCACGATTTCTTTCATCTATATGGTTTGAAGGGAGGACTGTAGAAAATACTGTCCCAGAGATTTTCTAAACAAGACTTTAAAAAAATTTTCACGGAGGAAAAAATCTTTAAAGAGCCTAAAATTTGAAAATAAGAAAATGAAGGATAATTAATGATAAAAAAAGTATTTAAAAAAGTATTGTATTATAACATTTTGATTGAAAATAAATGCAAAAATAATATCCATACAGATATATTAACCTCACATTTAATGATTTTATTTACAGTTGTGTAATTCTTTAGACACGAAACTAAGGAATGAGGGAAAATATTTGAAATGATTTATTTTGAAGTTAAATTTCTAATTAAGATTAATTATAAATTATCAATTAATTCAAATTTCTACTTTCAAAAACTTACTAAAATCAAGTCAAAAATCTGGCTATTAATTTTTTTATCAGTTATTAAATTATACAATGACTACTTGGTATATCCGATGTCGCTCGGGATAAAAATATTTTCTTCAAGTCTAAGAACTTATAACACTTTATAAACTTAATCAAACAGTTTTTCGCAAGACAAAATATCCCTGTCACGACTCATGAGTATTATGAAGATCCTTCATGAGCGAAGGCATGATATCATCATGGATTCTTCCAGCAGCAATTAAGACTTTCATTGCAGACTATTTCAGTTTACTTTTTGTATTTTTTATTATTGTTGTTTTAATTTTTTTCTCCTTTTCTTTTGTATTTCATCTTTACGCTGAGAGGGTTTTATATAACCGTAGACCTTATCTGGTCGGTTCCCTAACGGTGGATTAATAATAATAATAATAACCGTAAACCTTATCTGGTCGGTTCCCTAACGGTGGATTAATAATAATAATAATAACCGTAAACCTTATCTGGTCGGTTCCCTAACGGTGGATTAATAATAATAATAATACTTAACATCTTTCTTTGATTTTTCATCGTCCCATTCCCGTGTTATCATCCCACTGACCCCTCAGCCACCTCTTCTTTCTGTCCGTCGTTTGAACCACCTAGCACGAATCTAGCAGTCCTTGGGACTCCATTTTTCCCTCACCATCATCGATTGCTATGGGACAACAGAAGCTCTTTCATATCTTGGTTTTATTGACATTATCCAGAGTTTAATTCTCTTCTTTTTAGTGTTTGTGTGACTGGTCCGAATAACATCGCATAGTGTTCTTTCTTTTTCTCCTTAGCTCCTCTCTCTCCGGTAGGAACAGGACTCGATAATCTTGCTAAATTTTATACACTCTCAGTTCGGATCATTTAAAAATTTATGAAATTAAATTAAACATCCCATAGATGGAGTAATTAACGTCATTGGATTGGGGTGCAAAATAAAAGCGGAAGTAAAAATTCTACCTTTCTGTTAGTATTTAAAGAAAACAATATTTATCATAACTTTTGAAATGGTAAAAACGCGAGAATGAAGAATTTAATAAAACAATAAATTGGTTTGAATTTAATTACAATATCAGAAAGCATTGTTACAAATCGTGTTTGAAATGCTTATTAATATTAGGGGAAAAGAATGTATGACATTTAAATTGGAATCATTAAAAAGATATTTCCTTCTCTCTAAGATGGCATTTAACGCATCTTCGCGCAATATGTATTTCAGAAGTTATTGGCGAAAACCCGAGGAAAAACGCCGAAAATAGGCTTAATTTTTGTTATTCCAGTAAATTACTAATATAACTGCCCAGATCTGCCTCTCGGTAACCTCTGACGTCACCAAGAATAAAGCTCGCGCCATGGCACTGCGAGACGTTAAACAGCATCATTTCATTGTTAGAGAACCTAAATTTCAGTCGTTTTAAATTTAAAAGAGTAATTGTCGTTCTAATTTCAAATATAATAGCTCTGAAATAATGAAATAACATTTTCTATCGATTGATATAAAGTTTATCTACCTATGGCCAATAGTTCCCGAGAAATTTTAAATTATATTAATCATATATTTCAAATGAATTTCCGTTTTAATAGAAAGTAGTAAATTACGTCAGTGGTATATCACGTGCGTGATATAGTTTGGACGCCACGATGCACGATTTATTACAATCGTGTTGATATAATTTGATAATATTTTTTGGCAACGTTTGATAAGCAGAGAAGTGATTTGTATTGATCAGAATTTCAAAAAAGAATTCCTTTGAAATTTTAACTTTTGACTTGCCCTTGACAAGCTGAGAATTTCATGGTTATTGAATTATAATAAAATTGTTAAACAACGAAAAATACTTCACACGGAATGTTGTTTACCAAGATGTTTTTTGAATAAAGAAATATGTAAATAAAAAATATTTCCTGTCATAAAACATATGCTTATTTTATTTGTTTTCAATAAATGTTAAACAATTCTCTCGCATATATATATATTTAAACGTCAAATTTGACGCGAAATCTCTCGAATGTATTAGTTATTAATTAAAATCGTAAATTGTAATTATTTTTGAAAGTTGGAAATAACACGATTGATCTAGAAATGGACCCCAGAACGGCATTTGCGAATTTCATGTCAATACTGATTACCTTTAGGAGGCTCAACTTTCACTGTTCTTGCGACAAATAGACCTGTAAAATACATTTTTTTTCTGCCCAGGTCCTCTCCCTTCTATAAGAACCGGACAAAGTAACCTTAAAAGATTTAACACAATCATTTAAAAAATTTTGAAAATTGAACAAAACATCTCATAAAGATAGTAATTAACTAACGTCATTGGATTACTGTGAAACTATAGTAAAAAAGGTTTAGGCTACGACATAAAACCGGAAGTAAAAAGTCTGTCCTGGAGTTAAGAATGTAAAAAGAAAATATTTTCTTATATTAACTTCAGCAGTGGCAAATGCACGTGATTGGAGGATTTGATGAAACAGTAAATTGGCTTGAATTTAATTTTATAAGAATAAGTATTGTTACAAAATAAGTTGCGTTAAAAATAAATTAATTTTGAAACGTTAATTCTAATTAGAAAAAAATCGCACCACGACGAAATTAGTAGCATTAAAAACATACTTAAAATGGTGAAAAAATAATTCTCATGTGATAAATATTTCAGAAGTTATTGGCGAAAAACGTTTATTAATTAAGTTTAAAAACTGCTTAATTTTCGTTATTTAATTAAATATTTTAAGAATTAATTAATTCTAAAAGTTGAAAACAGCACAGTTGACCTAGAAATGTAGCTCAGAATGTCATGTACAAATTTCATCTCGCTACCGTTTAGGAGGAGTTTTAGCTAGCGACAGACAAATACAAGTATTTTCTGTTCTATATTATAGATATTTATTCGTACCGGAACCGATCCAAGTAATAGGGCCGGTTTTGACCGGCTTTACTTGTTACCTCTAACTACTCAACAAACTCTAATTATTCTTAAAACTTTAACTATGCAACGAAAATTTATTTTGGCCATTTCTATAAAGTAATCTTCTCAGACAAAAGTCGTTACGCGCTCTTTTGTCGATGTTGATAAATCAAGCCAAGACGTCATCATTAGGGATGGAGAAAACCTATCGGTTTAAATCGAAAACCAGTTTTTTTTTTTCAATTAACCGGTTTTTTCGGATATTTTTGCCCCTGTTGAAACCGGTTATTTTTTTTCAATCCAAAATCCGGGGGGGGGGGGGAAACCCGGGTCGGAAGATAGACTCGATTTTAGATTCTACGAGACTAAAATTTACCAAGTTATAAAGCTTTGAATTTCATCATCTTAGGAAAATCACAGACAACCCCTTCCTCGAGGCGTCTATTATTTGGCGAATTGCTGAAAGAGTTTTTATGAACAGATAAATATTGGCCGATGGACTGATTTCCTGGGAAAACAATACTCAAAAAATTGTCTGCAAACGGCGTCTGTTTTTTGCAGCCAAAAAATATTTATCTTTAGTCGGAAGTTCTGTGGCGTCCAAAAGATTAGTATCTACGTTGAATAATGTTGTTTCCGATGAGAGGTGTCGACTCACGAATCAACACAATGCTGAAAGAATCTTTATGAGCAGATTAGATGATAAATATTGGTCAATGAATTAATTTCTTGTGGAAACAATGTTAATAAATTTTGTCTACAGTACTTGCTTATTGCAATAATTACTCATTTATTATTACATATTGTATTAATCACTTATTTATAATCATTACTTATTCTATTAATACTTACTTATTGTATATTATTAATAAAAAAAATTCTGCCCACAAAAGTTGCTTTAAAAAAAAACGGTTTTTTCAAAAACCGATTCTTTTGAGCGGTTTTAACCGCCAGGTTAAACCGGACGTGGAAAAAACCGGTTTAACCGAAAACTGGGGGTTTTTTGCAATAACCTCTATCCCTAATTATCATAGACAAACACACAAGTGAAATGTGCACGTATACCCTATTTTCTGATTTGATAATCTCATAAAGGCAATAAATTTCCCTACCGGCCAAATGACATGCCGTGGTCAATAATGGTAGACTGCATCTCTTGACCGAAAGAAACAAAAGAAAAACCAGCGAGAGTGGTCTCCCTAAACTTTCTCGTATACTTCTCGAAAAAGGTTTTGTTTCCCCTCCTCCCGCGTGGATAAAAAAATTCGAACCTACTGTAACCCAGAATCTAATGACTATCAGAAAATATTTAGGTAAAAAATCAAATTCGAAGCGATGCGTTCCGATTAAATGAATACCGATTTCTACTCTTTCTTGGCTCAAGGACAATCCTTCCGCGTGCACAGATTGCTACCAAGTACGCATGCGCATGGAGAATCGGATGAAAAAAAGCGCCAAGCAGGAGTCAATAAATATCGTGCACAGAAGATTGCGTTCAATACGCATGCGCGTGGACATCGCGGACTCGTTGGAGATGCGCTTATACAGACCGACAGACAGTCAACCTTTTAACGCATTTGGCCCAAAATTTTATACGGACCTACATTCATGATGATGAAACCGTGTACCAAATGTTATCCATCTAGCTATTCAAGTTTTTGAGTTATAGTTTTCGCATGACCTCGGACAGATAGACTTTCCGTGGACGGATTTTGTCCAAAATTTGATAGAAACCTACAAATTATGTTTAAAGACCACATACCAAATTTCATCCCCGTAGCTATAATAGTTTTCGAGTTATCGTGTATAGACAGACTAATTCCAGAATTGTGTTTTTCGGACTCAGGGAGGTCTAAAACGTGGAGATTCGTCAAAATCTCGAGTTCGAATTTTTTGACGATTACAATACTTTCTCTTTGTATACTTAGTATACGAGAAAGTAAAAGTGATATCAATAATGAAAAATTAATATTATATATTTAATATAAAAATCACGAAGTCGAGTGTGAAGAAGAGGTAACATTTTATGTGAATTTTCTAATAAAATACCCTCAACCGGTCATTTTGGCCCATCATGATACGTTTAGTCCTAAATCCATGTTAATGGAACTCGATTTTCCCTGTCTTTAGAAATGAAACTAGGCTTACCTCCTCGACAACTTTTTTTTCCTCGGGAGTTACGTCTTCTGGTAAAAACATTTTGGATGAAAGAAGGAAATGTCCTGAAAAAAAGTAAGAAGGCAGTTTTATTTTTGGTCGAGTACATAAAAATTTGATAAAATATTTCAAAAATTCAGGCAGTGCTTTTCATAGCATGTTTCATCCAGCAAATTTATGAATATTTTTAATTATCGACAGAAAATTTAAGTAGAATAAATTTAGTAGAAACAGTTTATAAAAATACTTATTAGTTTACTAATAAATAAAAATTAATTTTATTCTTTATCTATGCAAAGCAAACGTATAAATAGTTTGTAAGCTATAAAAATGCAAATTACTGAACAGAATTTTCTTCAAATTTTTGCTCATAAATGCTATGAAGTACTAAGCTCATATCGAAAGTAAGTACCGTTTGCGCATATCTCCTGTGCATCTGACAGCTCGAAGGTCGCGCATGCGTGGCTACATTCTTCAACTCGAGAACGAATTAGTCTAGCCATTTCGTTTGTTTACGTTAACGTTTGAAGTCATTGTTTGTCGGTAATCATGTTTAAAACAATCGATCGGCCCGCCAACTGTGAAATTAGAGCCGTTATCAAGTTTTTAAATGCGAGAAATATTCGACCTTGTGAAATTTATCGTCAGATAAGTGAAGGTCAGTACGGACCTAGCTCCATCCGACTTCCATTTGTTTCTCCTCTCAAGAAATCAAGTCGGCCAGGAATTTGCAAGTGATGATGAGATCAAGCTAAACGTCCAGAACTGGTTCAGGTCGCAGGCGGTCGAATTCTACGAAGCGGGTATGTTGCAATTAGTGCCAAGATACGACACATGCCTAAATTCTCATGGTGAATATGCCGAAAAGGTGTGTGGATTGTTCTGTAATAAAATACAAATGAAAACAAATTGCTAATCTTTTTTAATGCCCAGACGGTACTTACTTTCTGGATTAGCTTTGTATAAAGAAGATTTAAGTAAAAGTTTCATGACAATAATAATAATAACAATGTTAATAGTTAATGTTAAATAGTTAATGTTTTGTTAATTAACCCTTTGAAGACGACTGTCACACGGGCGTGCCGGTTTCTAGTAGCGTTACACGTGTGGTTTTCACTAAATTCTATTTTTCAGAAGAATAAAAAGTATAGCATTATCAAAATTAATACACAGACGATTAGAAGGAAAGCAATTTTATATCAACTTTAACAATGGAAAAAAGATGCGATTGAATGATTTGATGAAACAATACAAATTTATTTGAATTTCATCACAACAATGAAAAGCATTGTTGCAAAAATTACTTGAAATTAATTTTAAAAATGAATTAAAAATCAGAGAAAAATTGCACAAAACTCAAGCTGGTATTATTGGAATGGTAATTTTCAGAAATTTAAGATGTAAAAATAGTTTTCGTTCGATAATATATTCCATACTTATCGAAGAAAAATGCTAAAATTTCTAATTAACCCTCTAATCGTTTCATACGTATATTTCCATTTTTCACATTATGTACAAAAGCAGAAAATTTATGTTCATGTGTATAATTCCTTTAACTACGATGGACAAAATATTATTAAGATTTTAGAGACTTGATTGAACACAATAAAGATACAATTATTCAATTTAAAAGCAAATTTTTAAGACTTTAAAGCTAGTACATCAAAATAACTAACCGCTCAGAGGATTAAAATTAATTTTATTATAATTTTTTCTAAAATTTTGTTCTAGGTGGCATTACTTGTATGAAATCAAAACTGAATTAAAAGAATCGATTAATCGATAATTAAGTTATAAAAATATTAAATTACACACACAAATACACAGAACAACACACACGAAAATCGGCATCCATCTTTTGACGGCAATTGTCCTTTGTTTTTTCAAGCGGATTGGAAAGAACTTTGGAACGAATAGGAGATAATATCCTTTGTAGCTGAAAATCCCATAAAACCCCTTTAATCATTCAATCAAAACAACAACAAGTGCACAAAATATCAAAATTCTAACGGACTAAATATGGGTGAAAAATCGACAGCAAAATTCCACATTTAAAAGAATGAAACAAGTCAAAATAAGCAACAGTGTGTAAAAAATAAGGTTGCGTTGTTAATGGCGCGTTTAAACCAGAATATGTTTATTTGTGTGCGAGTTTACTGATGGAATATCGAAGAAAAACATACTTCTTACAGCTTATCGTGAAATATTCCTTCCGGTCTTTGTCAAGATGCTGAAATTCAATTCGGAGTTCGCTTCTGAGATGACGAGTCTCCACTGGTTACCCGCGACGATGCAGAGAAAACCTCCTGTAAGTGAGGATAGAAAAAATATCTAAAAAAGATAAAACAGCAATAATAGAAGCAGATGGAGATAGGTGCGCACACCTATAAACAAAGTTCACTTTTGAGAGTCGTTTTTCATTCCACAACAAGAGAGGCAAGATATTTTAAGCCCCTTTTTCCAGACTATATTTAAAAGGCTGTTTTGAATTCCTCCTTTGTGGATAATTGTTTTTCTTCCCTATTTTGTTTCCAATTTTTTCCGGAATGGGTTCAGGCCTCAGAGGAATGTAATTAATTTCGACTTTAACCCTTTCAAGGACCATTTTTTTCTAGTAATGATATAATAAAATAACTTTGGGGTTGAGGTTAATTTAAGAAAAGAAATTGATTTAGCTTATTGGAAGACATTTTTGTTAATTAATTTTATTAATTAATAATTGAAAAGTCAGGACACTTTGTTACGGTTTGAGACAAGAAATTGGAACGTCTAGGATTTCCTTTCATCAAAAAATTTGTTGAGAACTTTAAAATAGCCTAGCTTGTACGTTTAAAAATTGATGTTAAAGTCGTTTTTCCTCGACAGAACACCTATTCTAATTTTAAATCTGGATGGAGGCCTCTGATGACATCATCCATCAGATTCTTCTTCCACCTCGTACTTTTTCATTCGTTTTTTGTTAATATTATTGTATTTTTACCTCTATCACAGTTAGAACTTCCCTTAATTTGTATTTATATCCTATAAGTGAGCACAGAAGTCTGGAAAAGAGAAACACAAACTATAAAGGAAAAAATAAACTTCTGTAACGTTGAAGCATCAACAAACAGGCTTATAATGTCAGCTACAGGAATTTATTAACAACGGAAGACTAAAAGTGGTGAACGTTATAAGTGCCCAAAGCGAAAATGTTGAGAAATGGCAAAAAAAACTCTTCGCACTAGTAGCAGAAACGTTCACACTAGCGACCTCTATACACGCTACTTTGAACTACCTAGAGGACCACCAGGCATTTTTTACGTTTACCACATTATAAAGCACTGCTCATTTGGCACTTTAACGTGAGGAACGGGGCCGCTGAAGCCTAGTGGCGAAGTCCAGGCTTCGTAGCCGGATGGTTCCAGGTTCGAAACCCAAACAATATTTTGCTGGTGTGGTGCGGAAGTTTGAAGAGGGGGTACAAGCTCAAATGTAGTCTGATCGTGGTTCAAAATGACAAACTTGCGTCCAAAGATTAGCCCTCGTGGATGTTTTTTGCACTTACATTGATCACTACTTTTAGTCATCGCTTTACGAGTTTTACTCTGAATTAAGAATTTTCTCTATATTAAATTTTGGAACAATGTGTTAACACAAACCGAGTATTTTATGTCAATAGTCGATAAAAACTCCCTATCCAGTGACGCCTTATTCATCGCAGTAGGCTTTGTATCAAGAGAGTAAAAGGCATGTTGACAACAGAAACAAAACATGGTGTCCACAAGTTACTGTCAGGGTTTCCTTACCTCTTAACTTTTGATTCAAGAACATAATGATAAATATTAGTAAGGGAAGTGGGGATAAGAGTACGCATGGATTGTTTTCCCTGTTGGCAACAGTGCAAGCAGAAGCGAGTGTGATCATATCAACACGTGTGTTTTCAGCTATCTCAAGTGACCGCCATTATTATTTTCATCTTTGCTGTCTTTTATTTATCAGGTAAGATATGATTTCGTTGTGTTAGCATGTAATTTTTCAGTGAAGAAATCTTAATTTTTTTGTAAATAAAGGACTAATGCTTGCTTTAAAAGTAAATATCATTATGAGGTTTGTTCCCTTCAGAACAACGAGGCCACATTAGAATTTAACTTTAGTGAATTCTACTGCCATGTATAGACGATTTAGAGGAGCAATACATCGGCGGCTAAGAGCACGCACAGACCACATATGCGCACATGACGAAAGTTGCTTTCGAGTATGCTGATGTGAATGGAGTCGCTGCTAGATTTAATAATGAGAGGAAATCAGCTGGTAAAGATTGGTTAAAATCTTTTTGTAAACGGTTTAACCTTTCTGTTCGAAATCCAGAGCAGTGCAGTGTCGCTAGAGCAATGGGTTTCAACGAAGTGCAAGTGACACGGTTCTATAATAATCTGAAGAGCTGTTGTCTGGAGAGAAAGTTTCCTGCCCATAGAAAATTTAATCTGGATGAGACTGTTATCTCAACAGTCCCCCAATAGAACACCGGAGGTGGTAATACCAAAAGGCAAAAAGAATGTCCAGTCAATCGTGCCACTTCCTCGACATGAACAACGAGGAGCTAAAAGGAAATCTCAAAAATCTGAGATCATGAATTCGTCTCCATTCAAAAATTTGTTAGAGAAAAACGTTTTTTTAGAATTAGAGGACGCAAAGGCCAATCGAGCTCTTAAGAAAAATAAAAATGGTGACAAAACTAAAAAGGGAAAAGCCCAGAAAGCAAAGAAAAAACTAATTCTGAATTCTATCGAAAACGCAGTTCCCTCAACAAGTTCGACAAATAATGAGGGGACAATATGCCCAGGCTGCGAACAAACATATGATGAAGATTGGATCCAGTGTATTGCAATTGTATTATATGCGACTACTACTAAATTTTCAGGGCGCGTACTCTTGGCCTCGCGTCCTGCGTACTCTTACCCGCCACGTCGGGTAAGAGTATGCATTTGGCATTTTTTTTCCCTTGCGTTTCTTAATATACATTTTTTAAAGCTAAAATTTTCATTTTTTGTGCCCTTCTTTCTAAGTTAATAAACTATGATTCAGTATATGTTCGAGGCTCTAACTTTTCAATTCTCAATTTTTTAAAGAAAAATCCACTAGGTGCGTACTCTTACCCTCCTTTCCCTTATATATATTCATAAAGTAGAATTCAGAAAGTTTTATAATAGAGAATGTCAAGGGGAGTTAGAACCCTAAGTCCGTTAAACCCTAACCCTGTTACTTCGATGTACCTTTTCTCAAAATATGTTATAGATTCATGTTTGAAATTTTTTATACAAGTAAAGTACATCTTTCTCATTATACTAACATGATTTTTTTAATTCAAAAAAATTTTACAAATTTTTTTGTGTCAAAACAAAAAATGTTAAATTGGCCAATTAGATGCACCTTTTCTCAAAATCTGTTATAGATACGTGTTTGAATTTTTTTGTAGAAGTACACCTTTCTCATTATATTGAAATGAGTTTCTGGTTCATTTTTAATTTATTAATTTACAAAATATTTAATTAGACATACTGAAATTTTACCCTATTTTGACGGAAAAAAATTGTAAAAAATAAAGTTTTGAGTTTTTTTAAAAAACGCTCGTTTAAATATAATGAGAAATGTGATTAAAAATCATTAAAATTTGAAGTACCAAAATCGAGCAGCACACCGACATATCGGTGGTCACCGAGCGACTCGATATCTAAAACTTCCCTTTTTTAATATAGTTAAAAATAACCCCATTGGCAAAAGTTAAATCAGGCCAACCCCGGCCACTCTGCGACACAAAGGTTGGCGGGGAATTTTTATCGTTACAAGTCAAAAAGTTATTCATAGTAGCAAAATCTATAATGGCTCTCCCACGAACATCTTCAAAGTCATAATTCCAGATGAGTCACCCAAAATTTAAAAAAGTCATTGAAGTCGCCCATTTTTATTTATTGCATTAAAATTATTAAATTCATCAATCAACAAATCAATATCCTCGTGGGGAGGAAAATAAGCCCAATTTGTCAAGTTTAACAATCAAACCTACAGTATGATTTGTAAACTTTCCAAATCTTTATTAAGACAATAAATTACCGATTTAGTATTTATAGAACAAAACATTTTATAGCCTCTACCTCCAGAGAGGGGAGAATTAATAATATATGGATCTTGTATGCAAAGAAAATCAAAAATATTTTCCTCAGCGACCACAAAGGCACGGCAATGCGCATCCTGGGAATGGTTAACATTGATTTGGAGGATCCTGAGATACCCCATAGTCAGCATTGATAATAACTATTAATTGCTTCAGCATAGATGGGACATTTCCTGTCCCTTGACAAATGAGCAATGGCATTCTTTTTACAAAATTTCAAATTATTAGCTTTACAACTGAAATATTCTATTATAGTACAAGTGCTGGGGGCATAATTGTCCCCACACTTGCAACATGGAATTTTTGAAGTTGCTTGGTCATATTTTGGAATTCATCGTTTGGAATGCTGTATTTCACCTGCGTGATGGTTTCCTTGATGCGCCGCATCGTTCATTTTTCTTTTTGATGTAGTTAGAGCGTTTCCTCCCAAGTGCAAATATTAGAACTGAGTAAGTCTTAGTTTTTTTACTATTACTTGTTCTGCTGCTTCATTATAGTAATTAAAAGAAGCCGATTCCATACATTCACTAAAGCTAGCGAAGCCGCTGATGTTTCTTAGGTTAAAAAAATTTGCTCGGTGCCCACTTCAGATGCCGCAGGCATCGCGAACACAATTTCTATTGCTTCATTAGAATAATTAAAAGAAACAGATTCCTTACATTCAATGAGGTAGGATAGCTAATAGTTCTGTTGAAATTCTACATTTGAAACGGGAGACAGTGCGACGACAAACCAGAAACGCAATGGGTTCGAAACAAGATTAAACTTTAAACTTTCAACTGTGACCGATGCACGTTTGTTTACCATTAGCATCCATCTTCTGGCGCCGTTTTAATAAGAGTGTGTTCCAACTTCTAGATTTCAATCCAGGAGCCTTTGACACCTCCTCAATTTTGTTACATAGTATTACATTTTCTTTACATACATCAGTAACTATTTTATTTACCTTGTCAGCCTCTGATAATTTATAGTATAGGCTACCTTCCTTTCCAAATCTTTAATCTTTAAGTTTAATGTCTCAGCATCTATTCCTACTATACTAGATTCGAGATCAACAACTTTTGATCCCAACTTAATACTATCTTCTCTATCTTTGATAATTGTATCAAAAGATCAAAGAGATTGGCCAAATCTGATTGAACAACGAAACTCAATTTTTTTGCTTTACAATATTTATCATCTATCTTAGCAACAATATTTTTTTTAAATAATCATCGACGAGATCCTCACACTTTGAGTGGAGATCAGAAAATGCACTCTTTTTCTTCACATCAGAAGCCATTGCTCCTAAATGCAAGAAATCAAACAGAAAAAGCAAAGAACACAGACGCGAGAAGAAATAACTTTCACATACGAGTCCACAATCAAGTAGGGTCTTAAGTCTAACCATTTTCGTTATTACAACAAATAAGATCCACAGACGATAAAACGCAGTTCGAAAATTACTGGGATTCGAACAACCCGATAGGCTTAACACTCTTTTCACTTGGAAGCTGTCAATAAAAATGGCGGTCTGAAAATATCTTTGATTTGTACTTTACGAATAATAAAGCAAAATGTGGACAGACCGTTGTACCTAGAGCAACGAAATTTGGCACAAACATACTTTGGAGGGTGGGAATGTGCACCTCGGAACCCTTTATGAAATTTTAATTAGAATTTTAATTGATCAAAAATTAAGCAAAATTTTGCCGTTTTTCCTCAATAACTTTCGAAAAGATTGCATCACACAAATCCTTTTACACTATCTGAAAATTTAAAAAATTATCTTTTCAATGATATCAATTAAGTTGCCGTACGATTTTTTCTCTACTTTTAATTAATTTTAAAAATATTTTTTGGCATAATTTACAACAATACTTTTCATAGTTGCCACGCATTTCGAAACGTTTTCATTGTTTAAACAAATATTTAATTGCGTGTTTCTATTCCATTGTTGAAAGCTTAGAAATTATCTTACTGGATTTTACTTTCTTTTATTTGAACAATTTTTCTGTGAAATTTGTAAAGGAAGTCATCAAGATAGTAAGTATATAATGAAATAATCCAGTAAACTGAAAGATTATCTTTGCTATGTTATAATTCTTTTTATCAGCGTGTTTTACACCAATTAGTACTGCTGGGAGTAAAATATGCCGCACCAATTTAATGCTGAAATTAAATGCGTATTTTACTTTAATGTAGACAAGGAACAGAACAAGTGCAAGGCTATGAAAAGAACGCGAGTTAAATGTCTATAGCAATTTGAAGTTTAAAACTACTTTGTTAAGGGAACCATGAATATAAAATTACTAGATAATCACCCGTCATGTTTTGATGTGTGCAAATTGCCTCTTCATTCGAGAGATTTCCCGTCAAATTTGACGTGTTTAAATAGATATATGTGCTAGAGAAATGTTTAACATTGATTGAAAACAAATAAAATAAACATATGTTTTATGACAGGAAAAATTTCTTTATTCAAAAAACCTCTTGGTAAACAACATTCCATGTGAAGTATTTTTCGTTGTTTAACAATTTTATTATAACCATGAAATTCTCAGCTTGTCAAACACAATTCAAAAGTTAAAATTTCAACGGAATTCTTTTTCGAAATTCTAATCAAAACAAAGCACTTCTCTGCTTGTCAAACATTGCCAAAAAATATCAAATCATATCACGATTGCAATAAATCAGATGCATAGTGGCGTCCAAACTATATCACGCGCATTATATACCACTGACGTAACTTACTACTTTCTATTCAAAAACGGAAATTAATTTGAAATATATGATTAATGTAATTTAAAATTTCTCGTGAACTATTGATCATAGCGAGATAAATTTTATATCAATCGATAGAAAATTTTATTTCACTATTTTGGAGCTATTAAATTTGAAATTAGAACGACAATTACTCTTTTAAAGTTAAAATTACTGAAATTTAGGTTCTCTAATAATGAAATAATGCTGTTTAACGTCTCGCAGTGCTATGGCGCGAGTTTTGTTGTTGGTGACGCCAGAGCGTTACCGAGAGACAGATCTGGGCTATTACATTAATAATGCATAAGATATTCAGTTGAAATTTTATATCCGGCGATCAAGCTGGTCGCCGAAGGCGGCTAGTATGTAATATACTATTTATCGTCATGTTCATTAATCAAATGTTATGAGGTAAAGAACACCTGGCGATAATTTGTAGACACCTTGTACATAAGGCCTATGTTTAACATTTCCTTTGATGCATTATTGGAGCGCTTTGATAATGCATCCAATAATGCATTATTTGCATATTAAATTTGCATATTAAGTTCTAACCTCAATCTGGGAACCGGAAGTGCAACCCAATGGACTGGAGTTTGGAAAGTGGGAGGGGGAGGCGGGAATTAAAGGATAAAAATTGCGGAGTTTCATTGTTGAAGTTTTTTCCTAATACAGTAAAAAAAGTAAGCATTTAAAAATGGGTAAAAGAAAGCAGGATTGAATAATGGGTTTTTGATAATATATTTAATTATTATTTTTATTATTTACTGACTGATTCATCTATTATGATAATATAATGGCGATCATATTTTATGCAAGAAAATGTTGAAAGATTGGGAATTAAAGTTAGGTCCTGCGAAGTAAATTTTATGAAATGAAATCATGTTAACTTTTTGAAATGAGATGCTTATTTAAAAGCACTAAACGGTTGAAATCTATAAGTTGGAACACAACGTAGTTAAAACGGCGCCAAGTCGCCAAGCTAAAGATAAACAAACTTGCATCGGTCACAGTTAAAGGTTAATCGTTTCATGTTGACTGGTTTTGAACCCATTGCGTTTGCGGCTTGTCGTTGCACTACCTCCCGTTTTAGACGTAGAATTTCAACAGAACTACTAGCTTTCCTAGCTCATTGAATGTACGGAATCCTATACTTTTAATTAATCTAATGAAGCAGGAAAAATTGCGCTCGCGATGCCTGCGGCATCTGAAGTGGGCACCGGGCAAATTTTTTTAACTTAAAAAAACATCGGCGGCTTCGCTTTCAGCAAAGTGGGATCCTAGTAGCTTCGCTAGTTTAGTGAATGTACGGAATCAGCTTCTTTTAATTACTCTAATGAAGCAGCAGAACATTTGCCCTTGGAAGCGTTCAAAACAAGTAATAGTAAAAAATTCAGACTTACTCAGTTCTGATATTTGCACTCGGGAGGAAACGCTCTTAATATAAGAAAAATGAATAATGCGGCGCATCAAGGAAACCATCGCGCAGGTGAAGACAGTATTCCAAACGATGAATTCCAAAATATGACCAAGCAACTTCAAAAATTCCATGCAAGCGATTTTTATTATAAGACAAAGAAAAATCTCTCAATTATATAATCGGAAAAATGTATAATCACTAAATAAACCCAAATTCTATTTGTCATTTTTTCACTAATTGAAATCATCCTAATTAAAATATATTTTATTATTTAATTAAATATTTAATAAATATTTAAAGTTATTTAAAAATCCGCGTAGTATGTAAAGAACTCAAATCCCGCGAAACGCTTGCCATGACGTAAGCGATCTAGCTAATGGGTTGCCAATGGAATTAATCCGCTCGATTCCAGAGGTAACCATATTGGCGATGAAATCGCGTGTGTTCCAACTTGTAGATACAAACCCAATAAACATTATAATAGTGTATTGTCATTGGCAAAACAATTTACGCAGAATTGCTGGACTCTAGCACGTGAAAAAGTCAGGGGGAAATCAACAGCATTAAAACCTCGGGAATCAGCTGTGATTCGCATCGTCGAGAAGATTTAGTTCCTTACGTCAAAAGAAGATTATTCATTTTGCTTCTACTCATTAAGGTGTATAACTAAAAAACCAATTAAAATGCTTCTTTTAACATTCCGGCGGGCGCGCTCACGCAAATTTTAGGACAAATCGTGCATCGTATTACATATATATATATCGTGATATTTTACAAAAATAAATGCTACTTTTATTTATGTTATCTGTATTCATTAGCCTAATAGTAAACAAAGATTTTATAAATAAAATTGCACTTAAATATATAAAATAACGATATAAATAGGTGCAATTTTTATTTATAAAATCTTTGTTTAATATTAAGCTAATAAATGCAGAAAACATAAATAAAAGCTGTATTTTTGTAAAATAGCACGATATTTTTATGTAATACGATGCACGATATGTCGTAAAACTTGTGCAGGCGCACCTGCTGGAAGGTTAATTTTAACGTAGGACTACGTTCCTCCCATTGGGGTCTCAGGAAGGAGTTTGATTCACACTCCAAAACGCCACAAAAAACGTTGCATGGGAGATCCTCTATATCTTGGTAACTACATATGTTAGAAACGTAACTAATGTCTTATTTTAGAAGATGAAGTTGATTTGACTTTCCCTGGCACAAGATCCTCGAATGGGATAAACTGCGCCGAAAACCAAGAATCTGTACAGAAAATAGTCTTATTTTAGAGATAAAGGGTAACAACAGAAGTTACAAAAAAACATTGAAGATCGGAATTGTAGTTCAGCGACTACAGAGTCCCAAAGTTGGACAAAAATACACATGAATTAGTGACGCGATCCTCTATATCTCGGTAACTACATATGTTGAAAACATAACTAATGTCTTATTTTAGAGATAAAGGGTAACAACAGAAGTTAAAAAAAAATTTTAAAATCGCAAACCAGTCACGCGAGTAAAGTCATTAACATCAGCGGCTGTTTGAAAAAGACAGCCTCCCATCATTTCTTTTAATAAATTTTTTTCAGAAAATTTTAAAAATATGTTCCGATTACGCGAACTTTTGGAAATTCCGAGATTCTACTGAATAAAACTCCATCTTTACAATTATGAAACATGTCAAGTTCAAAAAAAGTGTAAAAAGAAACGATGCAGGTACTTACATTCAGTTGATAGTAAACCTCAAAAAGGAAAAACTCTTCCTTCACAAATCGGGATGCAGTGTCAAACATTTACTTCTGTCGGCACTGATAGATACCTGTTACGGAACATCTGTCCTTGAAAGTTTATGGACGCAAATTGATAACCACGCCTAATCGCCTCGCGACGGTTATCGGCAATCCACAAATGAAAAAGAACAAATGCGCACGGACGAAAAAAGAAAACCGAACTGCCCTGAAAACAGACACAACCTTCGATTTCGTTTCTTACCAGAAAAATCATCGATTCATCGTCATTTTTGCTTAAAAGCATTTGCAATCTCTGCAAATGATAAGTGTGAAGGAGATTATGTCCAAACGGTATAGATAAAGAGACCTAGTTTTCTGAACTTCAATCCGTCATACTCTAGAACAAAGGTTCCCAACCTGTGGTACGCGTACCCCTAGGGGTACGAGGAGGACTAGTTGGGGGTACGCGAAATCAAATTTGGTAATGGCGGAAACAAGAAAACATAAGGAATTAAAAAAGTTACAGAATTTTGTTACCCCAAGTTAATACAGGCTATTTAATAACTGTAGTACTATCCCAGATAGCAAAGAAGGTTGCGGAAAGGTTGCCATTTCACTTCCCATAGGATGTCCGCGAAAGCATTTCCGCGCAAACCGTTTCGGAAACCATTCCCGCAAAATCGCCGTAGGTCAGTTTTTTATGAAACACCTGTCCCATCTTGTGAAGCCCCTTCCGGTATAGTGGTAGTGCGCTTGCCTTCCAACCCTATGAACGCGGGTTCGATCCCCGGTTCAAAGGAATTTTAAGTTTCGTCACTACAACGAAATGGTACAAGTAAGTTCAATTAAAAATTAGATTAATCAAATTAATTGTAATTAATATTTAATCTTTGATTAATTAAGATTCCTAATTGATATAATTAATTGACATTCCAGATAACTCTAAGATGACGTCAGAAGAAGGGCGATAAAAAAAGGGGATTTGGACCCTTCTGTAGGAGTACGGCTTTGGAGGGAGGAGAGGGGGTGTTCTATTTTGTCCACCGAAGAAGGGCTCTTAACAACCTTTTGAAAAGCCTGAAACAAGCTTGTAATAAAAGCTTGGGGAAATTTTACTAAAAACATTACAGAAAACCTTGTTTCTTGTTGACTAGCAAACCTTTCCGCAGGTTCAACCCTTGTCGTGGAAACCTTTGTGACAACCCTTTACCCTTGCCGACGACAAGGTTTCCAAAACCTTTTAGGCAAGCTTTCTTTGCTGTCTGGGATACCATTTGATAAGTTGTTTATTACAGAGTGTAACTTTTAGTTATTCTTATAAGTTAATGCGAAATTATTTCAATACAGATTTCATTCGTTTTGGCGTTGAACTAATACTATTGTAAAAATGCAATAAAATGTAAAATCAAAACCGAGTCCTGAAAATATTATTAATTCGAGCCATTTGACTCTAACATAAGACCTTAGCATTATTGATAAAAACTTCTTTGCATAGATGGATGGTTGGTGGTGGTGGTGGTGAGAGGGAGGAATGACAGTAGGGGGTACGCGAAAATACAGTGGAGCCTCCCTATAACGAAATCGCTTGGTTCCAATTGAAAAATTCGTTATAGAGGAAATTTCGTTATACGAAGATTAGAGATTTTTGCAGATATTTAAGTAAATGCTCCAAACTTTTCAATAGGTGCGATAAGTTCAAATGTATTTAATTATGATTTTCAATTAAAAATGAAGTAATATAAATTATAAATTTGTTAAAATTATACTAATTTTTATTATATAAATAAAATATTCAAAAGTGAAAACAATTCACCAATTTAGAGAATAATATGTACTAGTATGTACTTACGTTTATTTTACTTGAAAAATTCCGTTATTTTACATTGCTTTGCATTTCGTGATGTTAAATTTTCAGAAAAAGTTTCACATTATAAGAGTGAGTGGTTCCAGAAACAGGCACGTGTCAGCGAATGGGTTGCACAGAAATTATCAACTTTCTCCAAAAATGACAAAAATCAAAAAGATAAACCTCTGAAAAAATTCGTTATATGGAGAATATTTTGAATGTTATTTAACATTCCGATTAA
>BGPR01001370.1:0-58599 GCA_013235015.1 Araneus ventricosus | reverse complement strand
CCTCGTATCTAGGGGATAACAGCTAAAAATCCCTAAACCTCGTATCTCTCGGAGATTCAAGTGAAGCTCACACTCTTTGATAGTATTTAGAATCATACCTACCGCTTTCCCACAGGAACACTCATCGTCTTAAAGTGAGGGTAAAATCGATCACAAAATTGCACCTTTACCAGTGGCGGCCCGTCAGCTTAGAAAGAAGCAGTGCTGCAAAAGTTGTGTGGACCCAAGCTGTAGGAAATTTTCTACTTATTATTTTGATATATAATGACAATATACCAAAAATTGATAGTTTGAGTTATAAGCAAAGACTAGGATAAAGGGTTTTTTTTTCATGATTTTTTTATTTTTTTGCTATAACTAAAATTCCAACAAAAAATTTTGATGGCAAACCTCAGATTCGTCATCAGCACCCAAAAATATAAAAGAGAAAAAAATTACAACTCCTCCTGATTTGATTTTAAAAACTACCTAATGACTGGACTATTAAACGAAAGCTATAAAACGCCAAAATGGAGGATGGCAAAAGCGGAAGTCGCGCACCAAGCGCGGTCTGCGGTTCCTACAGCTCAGAGTGCCTCTAAATTTAGCAGAATAAGTGTTTATATTTTCTTCTGATTTTTCGCTCTGAGTGAGAAATCCGTTCATTCGGAGGGACGCAAGCGGCTGCAGCTCAAGCCTGCGTCTCCCTTGCCTATTGATTGATTTCCGTCTTCTTTTGACGTTTCTTATTACTTTTGATTATTGAAGCGGAAAAGTAATCAAAGAATAAAAATGAAAACAAAAGCTTTTAAAATAATTTTAAGGGGGACTGCAGCTCTGCAGCCCTTATGATGAGCCGCCACTCATCTTTACAAACACGAAATGAGTGAAGTTCAATGAAAGTGTGTATTAATATTCTCTGACAATCCGTTCATTATCACACAGCTATAGAGAAATGAAAGACAAAGTACAGTATATACAAAATTCTTTATTCAATTTCATAATGTTTAGCTAGAAACTACTATTCTTACTTCAGGAAGGACTTTCCTCTTTAATTCTTTACACACATATTCACAATTTGTACAATATTTTTTTTAATATAAAAACAAATAATTAACAGACTCTCATATAGTTTCTATAAGCTTTTAACGGGACAGAAAACTGGGTCTATTGAAGCCTGTACAGGAAAACTTCTACGAAATGAAACGGCGTCTATTTTTTCTTCCAGAAAAGAAAAATAGAGCGTGTGTAGGTACAGTTCAACAGGTACAGAACGTAGGTATGGCACGAATGGTTTTCTTTATTTTTTTTTTCAATGTGACCCTTGTACGACAGAAGTAATACAACTAAACTCTTACAAAACAAATTTCTAAAATAAAATTAGAAATGTATGCAAGACACGCTCCCGCCATCCAACTTTAGCTGTCCACTTTGCCTTTGTCTAAAATTAGATTGCCCGATTTTCGAAATATTCAGGAACTCTTATTTGGAAATGTATAGAAACTCCATTTGTATAATGATACATATTAAGTCTGATAATTATATACAAGGTGACCATACTTATCATGGCCCGATAGCCAATTTTTAAACCATTAGAGATAGACATATAGTTCTGATTGGAAAAATGTTTTAAATGAAGGGAAGAATTATATTTTGTTGTTTGAGTCAATACCTATATGTCTGAAAAAGTTAGTTGATTTCAGTAAAAAAAAAATTCTAAAATTTAAATTTAAAAGCAATTTTTCAATTTCAAAAAATTGCCCGTCTTTTTTTTTTAATAATTTGGAGAGAAAAAATTGGACAACTAATGTTTGATGGGGGGAGTATCATTAAAACAAATTGAACTTCATCACAACAGTACTAAAAAAAAAACTTGTAAAAATGTTAGATAATGCTACATTTGCACAGAAAATAATGAATGCATGTCAAAAATTTAGCAGAAAACTAAATAAACGCTGCACTGTTCAACTCCCCCTTGTTTTAATTCGACAAAGATTTTTACTCTTGGGAAAATTCATTCGTATAATTAAAATGGCATCTTATAACAAAAATAGAAACTGGATTTAATTACTGAATAAACACAGCTGAATGAGATTCAAGACAAAGGAAAATGTTTATCCATCATTTTTTAAATCGGTCAGCATTATCTACAAGATACACAAAGAAGAGTATCAAATAAAGTATATTTTTCACTAAATCTAGAACTAGAATAATAATTTTCACCACTTTGACTATGATAAAGAAAGGCCACTTAAGGCTTATGTTTCAACTTCTATAATTTACTGGCTAAAAAGATTTTTGTTTATCACAAATCATTTGCAATTCATTATTATATCATTCATAATTTCAATTTTTTTCTGTAGATTTGAAATTAAAGACCTAGGAAAAATAATTATATTAATAAATTTATGTTTTTATAATTTAAAAATAAATAAAAATATTTTTGGATGGGATTTGCAATTCAATACTGTCAACTTGAACACAAATTAAAACAGGCATTCTAAAAATAGAGTCGGGGGAGAGGAGAAGAGAAGGAAAGCGAGATAAATTCTGCTTCAACAGGTAACGAAAGTACCTACAGATTCATTATTATCCAACTGACTAATATTATTGCATTGTAAATAAGTACAATATAACAGTGGGGTGGAGTTATCATCAAAAACACTCAATTACTCTGTGTATACACTGTTATTTCCAGCAATCTATATTTGTGCTTTAAGGATATTCTGTTCATAAATTTTAGCAAAACACTACACACAAAAATATCAAGTCTTCCAAACTAGAATTAAAAAAATAACAACACGCTTTTGAGTTTAAATGCAAATGTTTCCTGCATAACAATTACTAAGCAATGCAGTGCTGTATCTTCAGAAAAGGGCAGATTTTCAAATGCAATAATTAAAAACAAAGATCATAACTACAAAAAATTAAAAACAATTATTTTGATTACTTAAAACTAGATTATAATCAAGGAGAAATGAAACAACAGTACTTCTTAGCTTTAATATATATATATATATTAATTACATACATACTTGTCGTGTGTTCGGGGGAGGGAGACACGTTTGTTAGGGGAATAACAAAAAAAAACAGGATTGTAGCACCATCTTTTGCTGTTCATATAAACATATTACTCTGCATATTAAACAAACAAAAATAAATAAATAAATAAATACAAACAAGCATGCATGCAATGTGACATTCGACAGCAACGAGTTGCTACATAAACATGTACGAGAGAGTACACACAACTCATTTCTAAAACAAGCATATACAATCTGCGCGGTCAACAAAGCTTAAGGCCGGACCATTTTCTTCCTATTTAAAAATGCCGCAGACACTTCGGGATTCAGAGCAAACAGATAAATGGTATGCAGTTCACAAGATTTCTCCCTTTGTCTGAAAATATGGTATTGTATTATAAAGACCATTAAAGATTCAATATTCAGTTATAAAGTAGCCTTATTTGTATTTGGTAACCATTAAATACAGGGATGCGATTGGCAAAAAAGCAAAGAGACTGAAATCATACGCGAGCAAAAAATTTGTACCATTATTTATACGCGAAGGGTGTTTTAAGAAGTAAAACATCAGAACATGCAACATGATGAAAATATTGCACTATAATAATTAATAACTTAATTATTTAGAATTAAGTACGTATAAGAAAAAGAATATTTAACTATTACCAGAATTTTCTTTCAAAAATGGAAGATAGAAAGGTTTCTATTCTTTGTGCAAAAGCGGAATTTTCAGGGGAAAAAAAGCGAAATTTCTCCAAAATAATAAAAAAGCGGAAATCCACTAAAAAGCGGAAGAATCTCATCCCCTGTAAATAGCATTTGAATTCGATTCATTCAGAAAATTTGAATAAGAAAAAAATCTGCATCAAATAAAATAACCCGACATCAAATGAAATCACTTTATATTTTAAATTACGTCAATACACAGTCATGAGCAACCTCACTCTACTCGACTCACATTGCAAATGTATACCATAAATAAGGATAAAAATTATTTCAAAATCCATGCCATATTTTGAGACAGAAGGAGAAAACTTTCAATTCACAACTACTATTATCTCGTATGAACTAGAAATATTACTTGGCTTAAAAATAACTCGACTGAACATAAACAATCGCTCAAACATCTTTATAAAAACCTGTTTCTAAATTAACAGAAACAGAGAGCACATAATATTAGCATATAAAAAATATGTTGAGCACGAAAACAACGACACAGGCAAAGCACTCAAAATCTACCCTGGAGGTAGCATATCACAAATTTTATTGATATGACACTCAATAGTGGCACTTAATAGAGTAAACATTCCTATATTTACATTTTTGTTATTTTCAACGCAAACTACTCTCCAAATTATTAACCATTTTGTTTTGGACTTGTGTGAGCTGCCCTGAAAATTTGAGTCGTCCACTGCCAACACTCAAAAATGTTCTGTGTGAACAGACCCATCGCAGCACCTTTGTCTTCTGCGACGAGACAGTTGTTTAGCAGGAACTCGATTACTAGATGATTTGTGTGACAAGATTTGGCAACAATGTGGAGACTGACTGCAGAATTTTTTAGTTTTCACAGCGAATCACGAAGTGGCATCATTTGTACCTGAATCGGAAAGTCCGAGGCGTGCCCTTCTGCATGACGGTGGCGAACCAAGCCGCAACGTCGACGTTCGCCCTTTCGTACCTTTTGATGAAATTGTGTTCCTGAAATAGAATAAAGATCATATTAAAACACCAAAAAATTATGCTGCAAATACAAAACTGCCTTAACCCCAACGATACGGGAATGCCCAAAACGTCTTTTCAAGCAAAAGACGGTGGCTGTCCGAAATGTCCGAATATCACCATAAAATTGCCACCCTCTTTCGTTAAATGTAATTGATTTCAAACCCCCCACCACGCATTTTCTTCTTTAGAGTGGCTCGCCCAGATGGGTTGCGGGAAAATGTGGGTTTTCTTAGAATTCAGACAGTGCCAGCTGTCATTGTGGTTTTTGAGGGAGGAGGTGAATTTCCCTTATCTTTGAAAGAAGAACTCAGGCGTTCCCGAATTTTGAGGTCCCTCTATTCCAATGGTCTTAGGAATCGGAGGGTTGAAGCAAATCATTAGATGTCTTAACCCTTTCGGGACGGGCGTTGCATATTTGCAACGTTTACGAACATCTCCCATGGCCGGCCGTATCATATATGCATTTTGAGCTGAAACAATTTTTAAAGACCACTAGATGGCACCCTGTGTCCATTTATTTTGAACTGAACGTAAGTATCGGAACCTGACCTTCAGTTCGTTCGCTTCCTGAATGAATTTGGTATATTCTCATCAGCTGTTGAGGGAGGGGGGAGCTAAAACATAATGTAAATAAACAGAGCTGGGATGTTTCACTCTCCACGTGGTTTGCGTTGGTGAGTGCGTTTCTGTATCTCAAAGAATATTTTTATTTATTTCTTTTCGCTCCTATGTGGGGTTCCTTTTGGGTTTTACTGTCAGTCTAGTTGCACATCGTAATCGAGTACTTTGCTTTTGATTTCGGAAAGCCTTGACTTTGGTTTATTATGGCAAGAAAGCGTTATTTATCCGAGACAGAATATGCTCGTATGATAAATGATCCAATTAGCAGATGAGTGATGACTCATTTTATAAAGAGTTAAAATGTTATATTTCTAATGATTTCTTTGCGTTCCCTTCCTGCTTCGAGGTTTTTCACACTCAGTTTTCATTTTAAAATTTTGCTACTTCTTCATCTAAATATTCTTTCTGGATTTTTTTTTATTAATCTTAAAGTTTATTTATGCATTTTACCTATTAAAATTTCAGAAGAATTAGAATAAAGCTTTCGAAAATTATTTCTCAAGGTAAGCAAATTTTTTATATATATTTTCATATAAATTAAAGGAAAATGAGTATTTAATGCCAATTTTAACGTATATCACAGCTTAAGTAATAATCTAAAATAGTACCAAAAATTACGATGTTAGGACTTAAACTTTTTTTTGTGTGTGATTTTTTCTGAAGTTAGGCTTGGCGACGCAAAACCCCCGTCCTGTGGGGCAATTCCTTTTTTCCTCCGCTCCGTCCCGTGGGAAGGTTTTTGGCGAAGGCGCGTCATCTCGAAAGGGTTAACACGATTTTTTCCGACTCAAAAGCAATTTCTGGAGTTAAAATACTTTTCCGATTCCATTTCTATCAGAAAACTTTTAACAAGACCCAAAAGTTGCAAAAACTAATTTCTTAACTATTTTTACACATCTTGAACTTCTCACTCAACTTGCTACATGTTTGCAAAGATGGAATTTTATATTAATTTTTCACTCGCTTGTTTAAACACTAAAGTTCTGAAATTTTATACACTTATGTGTTCAATGGCAACAATTACTTTAAGTTTTTAAAAATTTATTTATCAGATAACCAATTAATTTAAATAAATTTTTATTCCACGCCAGTAGCATTACCAGATAGTGAACTTGAGAAAAATTGATTTCAAAATTCCTTAATATTTATAATATTAAAGACTAAAAATTAGAAAGTAGTTGAAATATACAAATCCTCCTTTTTTTTGTACAATAATAAAAGTATGCTTTAAAAAACTGTTTTCAATAAATTTATGGTTTACATACAATAAGTCTAACAGAAAAAGCTCAACAAGAAATTTTGCAACACAAATACCCAAACAAACTAAATTTCAAAGTGTTGAATATTTTTAGAATTTATTATAATTACTTAGAATTATTTAAAAACTTTTAATTATAATCATTATCACTTCATTATTAAATTATTTACAGTTCATTTAAGAATTATATATTATTCAATAAAGCTGTGAAATATTAAGTGCCATTTTTCATTTTAAAAAATTGCTGTATTCTCTAGCGAACTCATTTTTAGAACTTTTTTTTTTTTTTCTTTTTTCAAATTTTTTGATAAATTGAAAGTTTATTGTGGTTCTTTTCAGATTTGAATCATAGAACTTCCACAATTTACAGTCAGGTCTTGACATAAATTTGTAAGGAATTATTAAAATTAATTAAAATGAAAAAAGAATGAGCATGAATCTATCACGAGCAAAGCTGTGTCATGAAGGAGATAGCTATCAACTTACCAGCAGTTCTCGATATTTGGGTCTTTTTTTGTAGTCTTTTGTTAAACTGAAAATGAAGAAAAAATTTGATATTTTGGATATCAGACAAAAAAACATCTCAATCAATATCATATATTTATAATATGCATAATATAAATATATTTTCAAAGTGTAGTTATGAATTATAAATATAATAATTTAATATATTTTTATAAAAATATATTAACATAATATATTTATATAAAAATAATATCATACAAAAGCACTAATCAGGTAAGTAGAAAGGAACAGGCATTAATATTTGTTTCAACTTTTAAATGAAAATTATTAATTACATTTCACATTTAGAAGCCGAAATTTCCTAAAATAATGCTGTTGGGAATAATAACCTAAAATGTCCGTAATTCCACAAGGTATAAATATTGATGGCGTAGAAACAATTTTTATATATGGCAAAAAATAAAGAAAAATAGCAACAGATTTCTTCACACGTCATGATCAAGATTTAAACTTACAAGACACCAGGAGAAAAACCATTCAAAGCAGAAAAATCACTAGCAACAATTTGTTTAAAATAAAAGCTTTAAAGCCACTCCCTTTTCCTTAAGTAGGCAGTTATAGAAAAAAAAAAAGATACAGACAGCTACAAAACAACAATATTAAGGCATGAAAACAATTTTTAACAAAAAAAAAAAGTATTTTAAACATAATTTTTAATTGCTTCCAGATTTTTTTATTACTTATTTTTTTTATCTCAATGCTCGATTTTTTTTCCCTTTGTCTTCATCCTTTTTGGAACACATGACAGTATAAGCTAAAAAGTTTCCGTTCTTTTCTTTGAAAGCATATACACATTGTAATAGCTTTGATACTATACTATAATATTGAATTATCCTTTTGCTTTTTGAACAGTTAATAACAAGATAATGGCCAAACCAAGTTGCTCTTTATTATCAAGGATGGAAATAATCATAATAAGGACAAATGTATCCTTACCAAACTTGTACAAAAGAGCAAAAATCTAGGGAAAATCCCATGTTTGTAGGTAACCTTGGTGGATCTTCTTGTAGAACCTTACTCAGAACTTCAAAGTCTGTTTTACAATCTTGGTAAGGGAATTTACCAGTGGCAAGTTCGACCTGAAATGGAAATCCATTGATTAATATAATGGAAATATTTACCACAATAAACCCATTTCTGAAACTGATTAAAAATGGGAAGAGTTAAAAAAGAAAAGAAAATTAAAAAAACATTAAAAAAGAAGAACTAGATAAAAATATATGTAAGAAACAGAAGAAGTACTCAATAACTGTTGGCATTAGAATCATAAATTCTTATCAACTTCGGGATAAACGAACTGACGGTATCTCGCACAGTGGAAAAGTGTAAACAAGTTGTTGATAGTAATATGACGTCATCTGACGAGCGTCTAATCGGATTTTCTTTCGGTAATTTCCAGTGAGCGGGATGGCATCGGGAATATGTAAATCACCCAGAAAGGGTGAATATAAGTGCGTATTCTTTCTCTGTGAATCAGTACTTGGTTGTAAGGACTGGTGTGTTTGTGTATTTTTGCCGTGAGGCTTTCACAGTCCACAATGTTTCTCATCTGTACATATTTCATCAATAAATGTTTGTCATCAGTAATGTTTGTTGCCTTCTGAGAAGTCTTCCACACCAACACCAAAAATGACTTTAAGATTCCACTGACGCTATTAATGGTTGCTCTGCTGAGCCTTCAACATCATTTGACGATGAGAAAGGCTAACAATAATGATAACAATACACCTTTTTGTGCGCCCAACGCAGCAGCATCCAGTGATCGCATCAACTACATTTTACTACAATCAACCAACCAATCATTAAAGAATTAAACAACAAAAATTCCCCAATAATAAAATAGTTAAAACACATAAAAGAAAAAATTAGAAAATAAAAGAAAATATGATCAAAATGAAAAAATTGGAACAGAACTCAAAAGAGCCGCAGGGGGTATATTCTTGACTTTGTAAGTTTTACCCTCAACAGAAAATTTGTCCATATTAGAACTCCTATGGCGGGTGGCTCTTTGAAAAAGTTCGCCATTTGAGTTCTCTTCCAATTTTTCCATTTTGATTGTATTTTCTTTTATTTCCTAATTTTTTCTTTTATGTGTTTTAACTATTTTATTATTGGGGAATTTTTGTTGTTTAATTCTTTAGCGATTGGTTGGTTAATTGTAGTTGATGCAATCACTGGATGCTGCTGCGTTGGGCGCACAAAAAGGTGTATTGTTATCATTATTGAGTACTTCTGTTTCTTATACATATTTTTTTCTAGTTTTTCTTTTCTTAATGATTTTTAATTTTCTATTGTTTGTATTTGTATTTATTAGAATTTGCTGCATATGCACCATTCTGTATAATATAAAGAGTTTTAATTTTCAATTCAAAATTGTAATAATTTTTGTAAAATTTTATTAATTGTAACTGTTAAAAAAGAAAAGGCTTGACATAGACACAGGAAATTCTTCATGATAACATTATTGCAAGTCACAATTAAGTAAACTTGCCTCACTTGTACCAGGTATTCAAGATATACAGTAAAACATGTTTATAATAATAATATGGGGACCTAGAAAAAAAATACTGTTATAGACAGGTTATTGTTGTAAACAGTTTGAGCATTTATGCATCCAATGTTATGCGTGTAATAATTTTATTGTGCTCATTGAGCCATCTAAAAAGTACTCACCAATATAAAATTGCATTTTAAGAACTTAAATCATTCAAATTTTTTTAAGAACTTCAAAGTGAAAATTTGAGTCAAAATATTTAATGTACTAATCACGAATGAACAGGTTTGACCGTGCACAAATAGAGGCAACAAACATTTCTGCACATTCCGGTCATTAATTCCCATCCCCCACGATCCCCCAGCTTCAACATGCTCCGGTAATCCTGTTATCTCACATTGTTTATAAGTTTTCCAGGAAAAAAAATTGGGGTTGTACGGCACCAGTTTTCTAAAGGGGTAAAATTATTGTTATAGACAGGTGCATCTAAAAACTGATTATCCCTGCAGACAGGTTCAAAACGCATTGAGTAAATAAGAATTCTGCTGGGATCAAAGAAATAATTGTTATGCACAGGTTTCATTGTATTGAATAAAAAATAATACATCAAGCATATACACAGAACTGTCGAAAGTGTCAAAACTTACGAGTGATATTCCAAGACTCCACACGTCTGCTCTTATATCATAGTCGGGACGCTCTGGGTCAGGTGGATCTATCCTTTCAGGCTACGAAAAAGAAATTAAAAGATATGAAATTCGTATAATTTTTTAAATATATATATATATATATATATAAAACAACAAAAACAAAATCTTTTGGAAAATTCAAAAATTAAATTACTACATATGTACAAGAAAAACCATATTAAAAAAAAAGAAAGCTATTTCTGCATTTGCGCAAAAGCTGCGTCAACAAAAAAAGCAATATATCAAAACATACGAAACAAAGGACTTATTAATATCACATGCGGGCTTCTCTTCCTGATGACCGGCTTGCAAAGATATTTTTCAAATTATTAAATTTTTGTCTTTTGTTTATGTTTTTGATTTTTTGTCTCTTGTTTAAGTTTGGTTATATATATACACTGAAGAGCCAAAACATTATGACCACCCACTCAATAACATGTTGTGCCTCCTTTGGCCTTCAGAACAGCTGCAACTCACCTGGGCATAGATGCCACAAGTTTTTGGTACATGATTGGAGACAGGTTGTACCAAATGTCTAAGCAGCGGTCACGCAAAGTTTCGAGATATTCGGACATGGTGGTGTTTGAGCACTGAGCTACCACTCCATGACATCCCAAATGTGCTCCATCGGATTAAGATCCGGCGAGTTAGGTGGCCAGGACATTAAGTGGAATTCATCAGTATGCTCCTCGAACCACTCCAACACAATCCGAGCCTTATGACATGGGGCGTTCTCCTGCTGGAAGATTCCATTTCCAGTTGGGAAGACAAACGCCATGTAATGGTGCAACTGATCTGCAGTGATGTTCAGATAGTTCGCAGCTTTCATGGTCTGTTCTACCACAACCACGGGTCCCAGAGCCGCCCATGAGAATGTCCCCCAAAGCATAATACCACCACCACCAGCCTGTGTATGACCTGCTATACAAGAGGGGAGCAACTGTTCGCCTGGCAGACAGTGTATCCTGACACAACCATCGACGTGATGAATGAGAAATCGGTATTCATCCGACCAGGCAACTCTCTTCCACTCATCCATGGTCCAGTCTCGATGTTCCCGGGCCCACTGTAGGCGTAGTTGACGATGACGCTTGGTCAACAGAGGCACACGAGCGGGACATCCGCTGCACAGTCCCATATCCAACAGTGTCCGATGAATTGTGTGTTCCGAAACACTTGTGCTTGGACCTGCATTGTATTGGGCAGTCAGCTGAGACATTGTCTGGCACCGATTTTGCTTTAACAAGCGGGACAGTCCCCGACGTCCTTTTTCTTTGATGACGACCAACACTTTGGCATCTACTGCTGGTATCGCTGTCATTTATCCACTTTGCATGAATACTAACAACGGCAGATCGTGAACAACCTACCAGTCGTGCAGTTTCAGTGATACTCGTTCCGAGTCTTCGGGCCATTACGATCTGCCCTCTATGAAATTCGCTCAGATCAGCAGCCTTTCCCATCACTCGCAAAAGTAAGTGCAAGAATGATTACTTACCTTCTCCAGCAGCAGTTAAATACCATTCTCACTTAACCACGTGCCCTCCACATCATCCAGACGAGTTCATTGAAAAATGTGGGGATGGTCATAATGTTTTGGCTCGTCAGTGTATGTATATATATATTCATAAAATTATATATTATTTTTATTAAATAAATTATAATTTAAAAATTTATTAGATTTTAACATTATTCTATAATATTAAAATAATATAATTTTTTTTAAAAAAGCACTAAAAAGTTAAAATAATTTTTAGCTTATCAGCTCCAAAATGTGTATGAAGTGTTACTGTTCAATTGAATTTTAAGCTTCTCTCCTCTAATGCTAATTCCTATCAAATTTTTGAAAGCAAAAACAGTAAAAGGTTTCATCTTGACTCTTTCCTTTCAAACATCAAGACTAGAAATTAAGGAGATATTCATTTTTGACATTAATGTTACACTTATGAAGCTGTATAGGACCAGATCCCAACTCTTGCCAAGGGTACATTTTACGCAACTATATTTTTTTACGACTCGAAACAATATTGTTACAAAGCTATAAATTTGTTTCCCTGAGATGCTAATATTGGCGACAAACTTGGCGACCTTGGCGATAAATTTGGCGACCTTGGCGATAAATTTGGCGACCATTTTGGCGACTTTGGCAACAAGTGGAATTCTCTAGAAGGACCTCGAACTTTCAACATATTTCTACTGATTTCGTGTACTTTCTAGAGATTATGTCACTTCCTGTTGAAAAGTATAAAAGGCAAGCTCTCAAGCCAAGAAGAGTTAGTTGGAATTTGACCTGCAAGCAAGCTGGTGAGTTAACAAGAAACCTTTGAGCATTGTGTTGAGATTTATTGGTAGTCTCTGTTGTGAATTTTTACTAGTGCTGTGTTAATACTTGTGCTACGTTTCTTTGCTTGGAAATATTTGTAAAATAAAGAGCTTTATTTTTTTTAATCCTGCTTATTGGACTGCATTCACGTACACTCACAAGACGAATTTGTCACAATATGTTCATTTTTTCCAAAAAAAAATTTATCTGAGACTTCTTACAACACTGTATTTTTCTTCACCTATTCAAAGATTTAGGTGTGCCCGAGATTTGTGCTCTTAAGAACTAAGTCTTAAATTCTTGAATTGTGGCAACATGATGAGGATGACACCCAAACCAGCAACAATCTTTGCATCCCAAAACTGTGAATCTACAATCATAGCCATATTGTCAAATTATGAGCTCAAGTAAAAGAAATGATCCTAACAGCATGAATGCACGGGACATAAATGATAAATTAATGATGTAAAAAAAAAAACTTTGCAATACTTTTTTTTTTTTTTTTTTCAAAAATAAACTGTCAAATCAGACAGTTCAACTTGAATAAAAAAAATCACTGAATTTTATCTTAAAATCTAGAGACTGAAAAATGGATCAAAAGGATGATTTTATTTACTAAACCAGTTGATATATTTCACTTCAAAAAAAATTTTAAACACTAGGTTCAGCTTGGTCCTTCACATTTATTTTCCTCTACATAAAAATAACTGAGGAAATTCAAACATAAGGTGATAAGTATCATTTTATGCTGAAGTCAGTTAAGTATCAAAAACCTTGTTTTATTTGTTTCTGGGTGTAATAAATGATACTATTTGTTTCTGGATGTAATAAATAATACATTGAATTTCAAAAAAAAAATAAATAAACAATCCATTTTATTTCCATAAATGATTACTATAAAATATAATTGATTGCTAGAAATATAAAAACTGATATCCTTTCTGTTCTTTTCAGTTGAAAACACAAGATCTTTTGATAAAATTTTCAATATGATGCACATATTTAAACCTACACTCCTAAAATATCTTTGAAATTATGAATTAGTCAAAATATATAAATCCAAACAATAAATAATAATATAAATCCAAACATTTCAAAATTTATAAAGCCATACAATATTATTTAATTAGTTTGATCAGAGCCAAAAAAATCCTATTCCTTAATTTGAAGACAAATGAAATGGTTTAAATATGGAGATTATGAAAGATACTTCCTACACATAAAAACTGTACTGTATGAGCATTATGTCCCTCAATCTTAATGTTTGTGTGCATGTGTATTTGTCTGCAATGTCCAGACGAATCTATCGCACTTACAGCCATGAAATTTGGCACACAGGTAGTCATAATGGTGACTGAATGCACCTCAAAGCCGAAATTTAATCTAAAAAATTTTATATTTAATGTTTTGTGTTGTTTTGGGTGATTTTCGCACTCATTTATCAATAGCATGATTTTGGATAATTGTACGAAAAAAACAGAAACACCATCGGAAAGAGCACGTGATTTCCGTTCTAATAAAGTTAGTTTTGAGTTTCTAACTTAATTTACTGAATTTTGAGAAATTTTTAAAAAAATAGTCAGTTTTGACATCGGAATGTTATTTTTGTTTTTAAATTTGTTGCATCCGGCTTTCTAATAACACTATTATTTTCAATTTTTTTTCCGCTTATAACTAGAACGGTTCTGTCGGATTTAAAAAAAGAACGGTTCAAATATCTTTTCCCGTTTTTTCTTTTTTATTATTAATTTTTTCCTGGGAGTTGAAAGTTATTTTTCTCCCATTTTCCTTCCATTCTTCGTAAACAAGGTCACAGTGTTCTATTCCCAGCATGCCTTTCGTCGAAACCACATGGCATAATAATCCCTTCGCTTTCAGTAAGATTTTGCAGTACGTCTGTCGTTGCATCGAGAGATCATGCTTTTAATTTGTTTGTTTTTATACTTTTTGAAAGCTGATATCTTTAGCTGCGTGTACTTTCGCTGAAACTGAAAATATATATATATATATACGACCTCAAGTAGTATTTACATAATATGACTTCAAAGTTTGAAGCTGAAGATTGTGGGCTTTTTTAAAAAAATTGTTGAAATTCATGATGTCACGGGCAATGCCGTGAAGGTACTGCTAGTAAATAATAATATAAAGCCAAACATTTCAAAATTTATAAAGCCAAACAAATTATTTAATTAGTTTGGTCAGAGCCATAAAAATCCTATACCTTAATTTGAAGACAAATGAAATGGTTTAAATATGGAGATTATGAAAGATACTTTCAATGCATAAAAACTATACTGTCTGAGCATTACGTCCTTCAATCTTACCATAACTAAAATCTTTCTTACAGAAAAATTGGTATTACAGTGGAGCCAGACAAATAAGCTGAAAATTCGATTAATCCAAAAATTCAAATTATGAAAAAATGGTTCTAAAGATTTATACAGCACGAGAAATTGACAATATTTAAATCAAAAATGGCAGCAAAGATTTATTTTAAATATTTATCAGTCTTGATACACACAGTAAAAAGTTTAAATAAATCGAGTAATAATTATAATTAAAACCATTTTATATCATTTTACAGCACAGTTTCAATTAATAGGCAAAATTATTTCAACACATTCATCACTACAGACAAATATATCATCCTTCGGGAATCTTCACTGCCCACTAGAACTTAACTTGCACAACAAATTTATTAATAGATGTCCACAGAATACCTTCACCTCTTTCCTTTTTACTTTCTCGTGTACAAAGAGAAAGTATTGTAATCGTCAAAAAATTCAAACTCGAGACTTTGACGAATCTCTACGTTTTAGACCTCCCCGAGTCCAAAAAACACAATTTGGGAATTATGTCTGTGAACACGATAACTCGAAAACTGTTAGAGCTACGGGGATGAAATTTGGTATGTGGTCTTTAAACATAATTTGTAGGTTTCTATCAAATTTTGGACAAAATCCGTCAGCGGGAAGTCAGTCTGTCTGCATGTTCGAGGTCATGCAAACGCTATAACTCAAAAACTTGAAAAGCCAGATGGATAAAATTTTATACACAGTTTTATCGTCATGAATGTCGGTCCGTATCAAATTTTGGGCCAAATCCATCAAAGGGTTGACTGTCTGGCGGTCTGTATAATTTACTTTTGAAGAGAATCCGTTATCTCCACGCCATGCGTACTGGAAGAGCGGAGAGAAATTTCATCACGGAGTAGCGAATTACGTCCGATTGTCCTTGAGCCGGTAAGAGAGGAAAATCGTTTCGCATCTCTTTGAATTTCATTCTTTGCCTAGATATTTTTCAATCACAATAATGAAAAACCTTCTGATAGTCATTGGATTCTGGGTAACAATAGGTTCGAATTTTTTTAGCCATGCGGCGGAAGGGGAAACGGCACCTTTTTGGGGAAGTATACAAGAAAGTTTAGGGGAGAACACTCCCGCTGGTTTGATTTATAAATTGTCTAGAGCGAGTACCATTACTTTTCGTCTTTCGTTGAGCTTGCACCTAATTCGCTCATAGCGATGAATGTGTTAATCAACAGGAAAAATGACACACGAGAGCACAAAAGGATTCTTACGGCCATGTAAGCAGCGCAGCCGGCAGATCTCGTCTTGGCCTTGGAGTCCACCAATCGGCCGCTGATACCGAAATCGCACAGTTTCACCGTCCCATTCTCGTCTAAAAGAATATTAGATGGCTTTACATCTCTGTGTATGACTCCGTGCTTTTCTTTCAGATAGTGCAAGGCCTTGACAATCTAAGTGTGTTTGTATACAGACATGGACAAATGTAAATCATTCACAGAAAAATGGATGCATTTCACAAAGCAAGCAAACAAAAATTTAAACAACATACTGCTGGCCAGGAATTTTAAATCCTTTATTACAATTTCCCCTCAAAAATATGGTATGAATTTCGACATAATGCCTGTCTGAATTTATGGTATACATTTACAATTCCAATGGTAGGTTAAGTTGAGCAATTTTACTGATCGTATACATATACATAATTTAGAATATAAAGCAATTTCCTTTTTCGAAAACATACTCAGTTGACTAGTAATCATTTTTATTCACCAAATACAACACAATTCCATCAAACAATAAAGAGGATTTTTTTCTGTAATGATGCCTAAGAACCAGTTGAAATTCTTTATTAATAAAAAGTTTACTTAATTTTTGACTTGCATGCATATTTTTTATTTTGGGGACAAAGCTGAAAGTTTACCAAGGAAATTAATAGTAAGTTGCCTTCAATTTCTAATTTGAAACGGATAAAAATCTAAAAGCCTTACACAATCCATAATCTTTACAAAATAATTCCTATCTCTTTAACCCAATAACACCAAATTAATTTAAGACATAGATTTCAATAAATTTCTGCTGAGTAATATTTAAAACAACACAATTAAGATAACCATAAAGTAAAAATAAATTTCGAAAAAAAAAATGGGGGTCATCTTTTTTTTTATTTATTTATTTTTAGGGGAAAAAATTTTGGTAGAAGATCATTTTTCCAAAACTTTTTTTTTTACTTAAACATTAAATATTTTTAAAATACAGTAAAATATCAAAAAATAAAGACCACTTTCTTATTCTTTGCATTACCTCAAAAATTAATAAAATTTTGACATCAAAAATCTGGCTAACAGGTCATCTATGCCTGTTGAAAATTGTTGAGGAGTTTAAGAATACACATTGACTAGTTAAATAAATCAAAAAAGAAGCAATGGAATGCGATCGGTTTAGCCAACGAAGTGAAAATACAGCTAGCTCAAATGAGGATGCTAAACATTAATGGGTTTCAAAAGAATGCTTTCCTCTCTAATTTGCATACGTCAAACTGCACTTGCCCATTGAGTACAAAAGTTTACGTCCCTCTATTGAATATAAAAAAACTGCATGTAGAAAAGCTACAACATGTTAATACTCCAAGTGACTAAACTGTCATGTTACATTTTTTCCCTTTTCAGCTCAATAGCATATAATTCATATTTACTTGAATATTTTCTTAAAATGTGATGGATAAAAAATGCTTCAAGTTTGATTACATATCGAAAAGTATCGCTTTATCAACTTTAAAGTTCATTTCTCAGAGCTTAAATTTGTTAATCAAAATAACTGGCCAGTACACCCTACCCTAAAAATTAAATACACATCAAAATGGCATACCAAATTAAAGTATATTTCATGAACAAGTAGAAATGCTACAATTTGTTTTCATTCATTAAACAAATCTGATTAATCATTACAACAAATTCATAATAAAAGCATCAGATAATAATTGAATTATTGCTTGCAGAAAGAACACAAGCCTTTTTTTTTTCTTTCAAAATTGTATTTATGCTGTATTCGCTTTCTAAAGGGGTACCGACATAATGAGTGAAAAATTAAAGTCACATTACGGAGATACAAAATGTATCAGGCAAAAAAAATTTATCATTGATTTAAAAAATTAATCAGTTTAAAAAAAAAAAAAACTCCCATCATTTTGATATTACTGACTAGTGTGGTTTCTGCAATCAACAATTCAATTAAAAATAGTATAAAAGTTCAGAAAATTGAAAAATCACCCGTTTTGTATAAATACAGATATCACAAATTTTTAAACTGAAAACACTTTTTAAATATTGTCTACTCTTGTAAAATCATTATATTTCACTGTCAATTATTTATTTAAAATTCTTATTTTTGTCACTTTTAAAGCTTTAGATTAATTGCTCGATTTTTTTTTTTTTTTTTTTTTTTTTTTGTAGAGTCATTACTTGGAGCTTTCATAATTTTGTCGATGCAGTGATAGTGAAAGAGGTTATCAGAACAATTAGTAATTTAAGAGAAATATCTGAAATAGATTTCTAAGACTTTAAAGCAACCTTTCAGGAATATTTATAGAATTTTACAAAAAAAACGGTATAATCAGTATCTGACTAGAAAAAAAGGGAACATCTTTATGAGATGAACGAATGATATAAGCATGGCATACGGAAAAAACATGTCCTTGCAACAAATTGGAATAAAACTTGGAGTATTCAAAAGCATGATGCATATAACAGTCATGACACAGGCTTGGAACAAAGAAAGCTGACCGTCAAAAATAATGAATTGTGCCACACATAAATAATGGAAAGTGAAATAATTTTGATTAATTGAACAATAAATAAATTTACACAAAAAGTGCTTGAGATATTAAAAATATTATAGAATTATTATATAAAAGAAAATTGAGAATGATAAAATCTGATGCTCAAAAAGTCCAAAATCTGCTTTTCCGCAGAAATGTGTCATGTCCGAAAAAGAATGAGAGACTCTAAAAAAATATATTTCAAAAAATTGTCGAAGAAGCTACATTGAAAAACAGCACGAATAAGTTTGGAAAAAAAAAAAAAAAGATGTCTCATAATGATGAGTGGCTCCCAACCATATTTAGATATGAGAAAAAAAAAGGCAATTTATATGGACAAAATGGTTATAAAATTTACTGGCATGATTAAGGAAACGAACCCAAAAATGGCAACAAAATGGAGGATCAGAAATGGCTTGGGGATTGTTTCAGATTTATTGGCCAGGAGTTGTTGGGTTTTTGTAGTAAAAAAAAAACTGAACTCTAAGGACTAGCAGTAATATAAGAGCATCATTTTACTCCACAACTGGATTTGCTGGGTTGGCCTGATCGTCTTTTTCAACAAGATCGGATATTGATGGTTTCATTTAACTTGACAAAAGCATGGTATCACCAAAATAATATCAAACAATGGACTAACATTAGTCCAAATCTTAATTCTATGGAGAATATGTGGTAAAAGCTAACACAAAAAATGGATGAAAATGGATGCCATTTTTTTTTTTAATCATGGAACTAAAATCGGAGATTTAACACAAGCATGGTATATATTGTCTCATAATTTATACAAAATTCAGTAATTTCAATGGGAAATCATCTATTTGAAATGATAAAAAATAATGAAAATATTATTGAGTATTAACAGTTATAAGCTTATTTATTAATCTTTAAAATTTACCCATAAATTATTTTAATGTCCATAATTACTGGACCCTCTATTTTGTGGCGATTTATTAAAATAGTATAATTTTTGAATTTCCCCATGAATTAATCCTAAATGATATTTCCTAGAATGTTTATTACTATATGCATCTATCATTTATAATAATTTTATTAGTAGTTTCTTTTTTTGTAAATGGCATTTTACTCTCGTGTCTATTTTTTTTCTTTGACAGGGTCTAAGAACATTAAAACAGAAGGAGGCAACAAAATAATCAATTCATTTCAGCTTACCGCCACGGCCATCTTTCCCAGAATCTGCTCCGGAATGGGTGCCTGCAGACGCTTCAGCAGCTTGTCTAAGCAGGTGGCCATTAACTCCATGCAGATCCAGACGTCCGACTCTGTGATGAAATACCCATAGCACTGGACGATGTGTGGACAGTCGTGGCACCTCAGGACGACGTCCAAGTCCATGGTGATGCGTTTGTTTTCTTCTTTGTTTCCAGATCGCCTCATTTGCTGAGAATGAAATTGCAAACATTTTTAACAAACACATAAAGAGAAAGCTGGCAATAGAGATCAAAAACAATATAAACAGTATTTTTGATATACAGTTCAAGTTGAGTAATTCAAAATTGTAATTGATTTGAATTTTTTTTTATTCCTTGAATTTCTCATTGACTTAATGTTAAAATATTATTCATAATTAGAAATTATTTTGATTAATTTGAAATAAAAATTAAAATTCAGAGTTCCCACTCGTATTGAAGGAAAAAATTCAAGGACTTTCAAGGACCTTCTTAAAAAAATTCAAGGACCATAAAATTATTTATTTTAGACATAAAAATGCAAATGACAAATTTAAATCAAATTAATCACTTACATTTTTATTTTTGAAATAAAAAATATGATACAGATCTACAATTCTAATGATAAGTCTGTACCAAATTTTACCCATTTAACTATTTAAGTTTTTGAGTTATTGTGTTCACATGAACACAGACTTCCATGGTTCTATGAAATTAAATAACATACATTTTGAAACAGATTTCATTGCAGAGAAAATCGGTTATTGGTATCTAAAACAAAATGCTGTTAAAACACATCTATTACTTTCAAAATACATTATGATAATTTCAGGACTGTTTTACTCGACAGAGAAATACCCTCTGTAGTTTTTATTCTAATGTCAAATTAAGCTGCCTCTGAATATGCAAAGAGAAAAAAGATTGACGATTGACAGCATTCCCATATAAACACTCCTTTTCTGGTGGTGGAAGTCTCAAAGCAAAACCCAGCAACAAACTGGTTTTCTTTTCTGTCCCAAAAAATATTGGATGGTCAATTTGATTGTTTTTCAAAGACCCAACGAAAAATCAAGTACTTTTCCAGGCCCCTGAGTAAAGCAAATAAAGTTCAAGAATTTTCAAGACCATGGGAACCCTGTGAAAGTCAACAACAGAGATCAAAAGCAATATAAACAGTATTTTTCATATGCAGTTCAAATTGAACAATTCAAAATTGTAATTTGAATTTTTCTTTGATTCCTTGAATTTCTCATTGCCTTAATGTTAAAATATTATTTATAATTTGAATTTATTTTTGATTAATCGTGGGAACCCTGTGAAAGACAACAACAGAGACCGAAAGCAATACAAACAGTATTTTTCATAAGCAGTTCAAATTGAGTAATTAGAAATCATAATTGATTTGTGATTTTTCTTTGATCCCTTGAATTTCTTATTGCCTTAACGTTAAAATATTATTTATAATTTCAATTTATTTTTGATTAATTCTAAATCAAAACTAAAAATTGTAAAAAAAAAAAGTTTTATTTTTGAAATGCTATAATTTCTTAAAAAAGACAACCTTGTGATCTAAAAAGTATAGTTCTTTACAGATCTTAATTCTTTCGGCGATTTTACTGCTGTACAATGTACTCACTCAAAACGCACTCTAAAGTAAGTCAAGTTTCTTATAAAAATTTTTTCAGGGAGTTAGATGTGGATCATACTCTTTATTTTAAAATTTTATTGTATAACTGTAGTATTTAAAGTGATCTATAAAGTTTATTAACATTACTTATTCTTACTGAAATTATTATTTTTTAAAATTATTAAAAATGCAGCAAATAATTTCAATAAATTAATTTATTTATTATGTGTTATAAATCCTAAAAATAAAATGAATAATGAATGAATAATAAATAAAGATAATTTTTTATGTGGTTAATTTTATCAGCATTTCATCAAAAAGAATAAGGTGCTGAAAGATTTACTAAATATGAAAATGAATCAAATTTAGAAGGAGCCGATTTTGCTGTTTCTTTACATGACATCAGGAAATTTGAAAAAAATGAATAACCTATCAATAAATGTGTATGAATATGAAGATTCAGTTTATCCATTAAGCTCAACTAAAAATAAATTAGAAAAACATGCAACTTGTTATACATGAAAGATGATGAAAAAACCCTTATTATTGCATTAAGAGAATGTCACAACTATTACGAAATCAAATAACTGATCATAAAATATTTACATGCGATAGATATTTAGTATATTTTCATTCTGAAAAAATATGAAGATGATAGTAAAACTCAAGATGCTGTAAAAATTCAAACACCAAAAAAGATGAAGTTATATCATTAAAAAATCATAAACATTCATTGAGAGTACCATTCATTACTTATGCAGATTTTGAATGTTTATTTAAAAAAAAAATTCAGACTTGTGAACTTGATAATACTTCATCTTATACAAAGAAATATGAAAAGCATGGTGTAAGTGAGTTTCGTTATTATATTAAATATCTATACTTATAAAAGGCAATGTTTGTGTGTGTGTCTGCGTGTCTGTGTGCAATGTCCAGACAAATCTATCGCACTTACAAGTTTGAAATTTGGCACACAGGTAGTCTTAATGGTGACTCAATGCACCTCGAAGCCGAAATTTTAAAATTTAATCTAGAAAATTTTTTATTTAATGTTTTGTGTTGTTTTGGGTGATTTTTCGCAATAATTTCTCAATAGCATGGTTTCGGATAACTGTACAACAAAAATAGATACACCACCGGAAAGAGCACGCGATTTCCGTTCTAATGAAGTTAATTTTGAATTTCTAACTAATTTACTGAATTTTGAAAAAATTTTGAAAAATAGTCACTTTTATGGTAATTTTTAATAAAGATTTCTTTAAATTATCGCATCTGACGTTCTACATCTCTATAATTTTCATTTTTTTCAGCCTACAAATGGAACGTTTATGTCGGATTTAAAACAAGAACTATTAAAATATCTTTTTTCGTTTTTTAAAAATTAATTTTTCCCTGATCGGTTCAAACAGTTTTTTCGTAGCGAGATTTAACAGCGAGAGCTTCTCCGGACCATCCCTCAATGCATTGTTGCAACATGACCTTCTTCGCGGCAGGTGACGTCATTCACAAAGAAAAATAAGCTGGAATATCAATAATGTGTATTTTTTGTTTTGATTTTGTTTTCAAAACTTTTTCGTGCCATTGTGGGCACTTTTTTTCACCCACTTTTTTGAAGTCCTGATTCCACGGGCAACGCCGTGCACGTACTGCTAGTTACTAATATAATAGCCCAGATCCGTCTCTCGGTAACAATCTGACGTCATCAACAATAAAACTCACACCATAGCCACTGTGAAATGTTAAACAGCATTATTTCATTGTTGGAGAACCTACATTTCAGTACTTTTAAATTTAAAAGAGTAATTGTCGTTCTAATTTCAAATTTAATAGCTCTAAAATAGTGAAATAAAATTTTCTATAAAATTTATCTCGCTATGATCAATAGTTCCCGAGAAATTTTAAATTATATTAAACATATATTTAAATTAATTTCCATTTTTTAATAGAAAGTAGTAAATTATGTCAGTTGCATATCATGCGCGTGATATAGTTTGGACGTCACGATGCATTGCAATCGTGATGATATAATTTGATAATAATTTTTGGCAACGTTTGACAAGCAGAGAAGTGCTTTGTTTTGATTAGAATTTCAAAAAAGAATTCCTTTGAAATTTTAACTTTTGACTTACGTTTGACAAGTTGAGAATTTCATGGTTATTGACTTATAATAAAATTGTTAAATAACAAAAAATACTTCACACGGAATGTTGTTTATCAAGAGGTTTTTGGAATCAAAAAATATGTAAATAAAAAAAAAAATTTCCTGTCATAAAACATATGTTTATTTCATTTGTTTTCAATCAATGTTAAACATTTCTCTTGCATATATATCTGTTTAAATACATCAAATTTGATGGGAAATCTCTCGAATGAAGAGAAAATTTACATCCGTCATAACATGACGGGTGATTTTCTAGTAATAAAGAATACTTTAAGAACTGATTTATTACAAAGGTTCCAAATAAGAAATTTGTATCCATATTGAAAGAAGAAACAACCAAAATTGAAAAACTCATTTTAGAAAAAGCAGAAAAATATAAAGGTATTAAATTGATGCGAGATTTTGGTGCAAATCATTATGAAAAAACTGTTTGTCAAATATATCAAAAAGAAATTTTGAAAGATAAAAATTAAGTGATCATTGCTATTTCACTGGAAAATATACACAACTTGTAAAGAATCATACTACACAGTTAATAATGAATGGTGTTTGAATTATAAAATTACAAATTTTATTCCAATTTATTTGTATAATTTATCAAGATATGATGCTCATTTCTTTATAAAAGAACTTGGATTTGAGGATTCAAAAATACAGAAGAAAAGTATTCATCTCTTAATAAAAAAATTTTAAAATTGAGATTTTTAGATTTATTTAAATTTATAGCTATAAATTTAGACACATTATCAAAAACTTTAAATAAATCAATGTTTAAAGAAAATGCGAAACATTTTCCTGAAGATAAATTAGACTTAACAACAAGAAAAGTTGCTTATGCTTATAATTTATATATATACTGAAGAAAAGCACAACGAAACAAAACTGCCATCGAAAAAAGAATTCTATAATTCATTGGAACAAATGTGATATAACAGATAGACTATAAACACGCACAAAATATATGGAAAGATTTTAATATAAAATTTAAGGAGAATTACATGTTTAATCAAATGTTTTAATGTCAGCAGATATTTTAGAAAATTTCCGAGATGTTTATATGAAAACACACAAATTAGATTCTTCTTGATATTATGCAATTCAAAGACTCTTTAGGGATTCAACGTTAAAAACCACAGATAATCAAATAGAACTGCTAAATAATTATGATCTGATTTTAATGATGGAAAAAGGAACAAGTGGAAGTATTTCTCAATGCTAAATAGGCATGGAAAAGCAAATAATAAATGTTTGGAAAATCATGATAAAAATAGAGAATCAAGTTATCAAGTAAAATAGAGAATCGTGCATTTAGATACAAATAATCTTTATGGATAGATTATCAATCAATATTTACTTTATAATATAAATAAATCAGAAAATTGCGATAAACCTAAAGATTTAACTAAGCATCAAACATCTTCAATATAACATTAACTTCTGGCAATTCAAATATTGGTTATGTATTAAAAGTAGATTTAAAATATCTTAAAGATTATCATTCAGAATTAATATTAGCACCAGAAAACAAAATAATAAATGGATCGAAACAAGAAAAACTTTTAACAATTTTATATGATTAAAATAGTTATGCTGTCCATTATAAACATTTAAAAGAGTACTTGGAAGTGGGATTAAAAGTAATAAAAAATACATAGAAAATTAAAATTCAAACAGTCAGAATAACTGAAGAAAGCCATCGACTTAAATACTGATATAGAATTAAAGCAAGTAATGATTTTTTAGAAAGATTTTTACAAATTAATGAATAAAGCTGTTTTAAGGTAAAACTAGAAAACATTAGAAAAAGGACTGGTATAAGACTATGCTATAATTATGATCAAGTTAGAAAACTGACTGCTTAATTAAATTTTAAAGAGAGAACTTTTTTGATAAAAATCTTGTAGCTATTCACATGAACAAAACAAAAATAAAATTTGATAAGCTAATCTATTTTGGAATGAACATTTTAGATTTATCAAAACATTTAAAGTACGATTTTTTATTATAATGTGAAGAAACAAAAATACAGCTAATTAATGTATATGGATTCAGATAGTTTTATTCAGATCAGATAGCTTATGACAATAAGAAAGGAATGATAGTTTTTGATACTTCATATTTTCAAGAAAATGAATACAATATGCCAAGTTAATTAAAAAGCTTTGAGTAAAATGCAAGTTGAAAGCCATAGAAATATATTTCAGGGATTTGTTGGGTTAAAATCCAAGACATATATGCTTGTAAAAATGAAGTGAAAAAAAAAAGTGTTAAAAAATGTATAGTTAAAAACAGAATTTTGTTTAAGTATTACAAAGACTGTTTATTTAATAATAATGAACATCACAAAACAGAACTGAAAAAGAAAAATCAAATATGGTGACCTAATTGGCAATTTTTAATTCACATGTTGAAATTTCACTTTCACTTTTGAAATTACATGCACACAATAATATGCAAACTAACACTAAAGATGCATGGTCATATATCTAAACCAAGTTTTTCCTAATTCATCGTTGTCCTTTTCTTAATTTAGAAGAAAATTGCAAACCAGAGAACTAAATTTGAACAGAGAGGGCACTTTCTATTATATTATGCTACCAAAAGTTAACAGGCTCACCTTTACAGCTATGACTGTGTTTGAAGGTATGTGTCGCATCTTAACCACATGGCCACAGGTCCCGGTCCCAAGCTCGCCGAGATGCTCCAAGTCCCTCATATCAGATCTGTATTTCTGAAAAAACACACAACAGCAAAATTTAATTTTGTAATGCCAACTGCTACCAAATTCTGTGCAGAAACTACAAATCTAAATACATAAATTTGAAAAAGAAAAAGTGATGAAAAAACAAAACTTTCTTAAACAGAAAAATCAAATGTTTCCCCTGGTAACTTTTTTAAAACTTGTACTTAATTCGAATAAAATGTCCGAGATTATACATTATTTCTCATATAAAAAAATTATTTTAATAAAAAAAGTTTTTGAAAATACTTTTATAGAGTGCTCCAAAAAGTAGACATTTTTCATTTTAATCTTTTCCACTTTTTAGTCTTTAATTTATAATTCATTATTATAACCAGCGGGAGTGGCCTCTCCGAAACTTTCTTGCATACGACCAGTAATGTGGGGTAGACAAACACGCAGTGGGTAGGTAAATATTCTTGGGGTATTTACCCAAGGCCTGGTTATTTTGAGAAAAAAATTATGAATGGCGATTTACAATGAAACATATCAAATTCATGAATTCTCCAAAACTTAATATTTTGCAACAAAAAAAAAAATGCGCATGTTTTCAACTTTTACGCGTGCTGAGGTACCACAACTTTAACGTTTTTGAGTACGAAATCTTACTACATAATGATATCACGCAAGATTTCACCATACCTTCCATCTGGAGAATATCATAACGAAGTTAAGGTTCAGGGGGTTGCCATAATTTCTGAAGCGCATGTGAGCGACTCGCTACAATTTAATTCGTAGACCGCCAAGGTCAAATGCCAACTATACTAACTTGAGTGAAATAAGCGAAACGCTCGCCAACACACAGTCGTAATGTACATTTTGAACTAAATATGCAATTTGAACACCCGTTTTTTAACCGATTGAGATGAAAATTGGGCACAGATCTAGAATTCATGTTAGCATGCGTGATAGCAAGTTTTATTTATCTGAAGCCCATAACAAATAACCTTGACTTGCCTCCCCTGAAACAGGAAATGGGATGTGCGATTCAGTACCTTTAAATGACCTTGTCTACTACAGATAAGGACATTCCTTTTTACCGAAATATTTCCACAAGTGGCATTTTTAGAACAATATTCGCCTCACAGACGAATGGTTAGCTGTAACGTCTACATTTCAGAATCCGACTTAGATTTGTTTCTGTGTTGACTTGAAGATGTAAAAGCGTTTTCGAAGAGAAAATTTTTGGGGTATACCTGAGGCTCTGTTAAAAGAACTATGTGATGAAGAAAATTCTCTTTCGGGGGATGAATCGTAAAAAGATGACTTTATTGAAGTTGAAAATCACGAATTCAGAGATAGCGACAAAAATGAAAAAGAGGAATTATCATTTGGCAATAAAGATGAAGAAGAAACAATGCTTGAAAAACAAGTCCAGGAAGATGAAAATATGAAGCTAAAAAAGAAAAAGCTAAAAAAGTTGAAAATTTCGAAATTTTTTAAGTCGTATGACAGATCTATTATTTACCCCGGTAAAATTCAGCTCACTGGTACATATAAGTCAAAGTGGTCATCTATTCCTAAATCAAGCAACAGAAGGACAGCATCTCGAAATATTATTCATTTTATTCAAGCACCAAAGGACTCAGCAAAAGAACTTTGCGCTCCTCTTGAATCATTTAATTATTTGTGTGTTTTATAGCATGATAAATATCAGTTTCGTGAATGCACATGAAAAATGTATGTGCATAATATGGCTCGGAAATCTGAAAAAGCATTATCGAGAAAAAAAGTTCGCAATAAAGCCAAGTGAAGATCTTGCCCCATGGATGAAGACGCGTCTCAACGTACCAACTTTGCCTCGATCAACAAGAACAATTATAAGGGAACTGTTGAAATTAGATTTGAAAATTCAACCTCCCGAATAATCCGACAGTAAAAAAAGAAAAAGTTGTTCATTTTGCCTGTACAATTTGTGCAGAATGACGTGCAACTTTTGTCAAACATGTTCCAGAGCAATGTGCGGAGAACATCATGCTAATATGTGTAAAGACTGCTTTGAAAATAAATAAATTATACTTTATTGCTTACTTGAAGTTTAAGAGTCATGAAATCATCTGTAGGTAGTAAAATTTTATTCTAATTAGCTTTTAAAATAGGATTTTACTGTGCTTACGCGCACTTCATCTCGGAGACGAATGGTCACCTTTCCTGTAAGTTTTTCAAAAGGTAGCATTCTAGGGTTAATAATTTCAAATAATATGCTTCCAAATAATTCTCTTTCCTAACTTTTGTTATGCAAAGAATGTGGTCACCCTATTGTGTGGGTAATGCCAATTTCAAATCATAATTGTTTTTAAAATTGCTGCTTTGGATTTATGTACAGGTTTGTGCTATTATTCATCCTAGATAACCCACATCAATCTTGGTTTGAACACCCACCCTTCTGCCCATATCTCAAACAAAGTTCAAAAATCAGGTCACTACACACAGTACCACCCTTTGGATTTTGAAGCCCCGGGCACAAATACGGAGTGGGACCACCAGCAAATAAAAATCTTTCATTTTTTATACAAGAAAAAGAACATATACAATACTTATTTTTAGCTAAATAGTAATACTCAACTTGCAGCAATCAATAATAAAGAAAAACAAAAGTAAAATAAGCATTTTAATTCCATCAATTTCAGCTGAACAGATAGATACATAAATTTATCTATTATCTTCACATAATTTAATATCTATGAAGATGAAAGTTCACGAATCAAGAACTTGACCTATTTGTTTAATGTTAGTCAAAGAACTGTTTTTGTTTGTTTTTTTAATTCTTTGGTGAATGTAATTTCTCCAATGAAGAAGAAAAATCAGGATATCAATGAATGAATCAACCTCCCTGTCACAGAAAATTATCTAATATACTTACACTAAGCAAACAAAACTTCTTGTGAAAAGATACAAATTAATGGGTTCAACGTTATTCACAGTCTGAATATTCCAAATGATTCAATATGCAACTTACACTTTTTCATCTTGGAAACTGTTATCTATATTAAAAATAAATGCTAATTATTTTAACAACTATTATTTATTACTAGCTGTTATGCCCGGCATTGCTCAGGATTAAAATACTTTCATGTTTAATATTTTTGATGTAAAAAACTACTTTTGTATAGAAAATTACAATACCCAAAATTCTTTTATCGCCTGAAATGTTTAATTAAAATGAGAACATCAGTTGAACCAGACGATTTGTAAAAACTGCCGATAGCTAATTTTCTCCATAAGTTATTATTATTTATTGCATAGGTACGTCAAATTTTGTTCAAAAATCTTGCAGTACAAGATCTTAACGGACGTTTTGGGACAATTACATAGTAAATTTTTCATTGAGAAAAAGCATTAGAATAAATGAATAAAAAAAATTTGCCTTCATCCAAAATTCTTCTAATGTGATCTAGCAACAGTTCTTATGTATTCTTGTTCTTCACCAATAAAAAGAAGTGTTATAAATTGTACATTTTATACACAACTTAATTTTTGAAAAATTATTAAAATGAGGGCAACGAATTGAGCGGAAATGAAAGTTGTGTCATGAAAAGTTGATTTTTTAAACTTGTATTATGTGTAAAAATAGTTTTGTGACATAATACATATTTTCGAAAAATATCACGGAAAATGCCAAAATCTTGCTTAATTTCCAATTAACTGAACTTTTAATTAGATTTGAGGCTTTTAAAAGTTGATTGTTGACTCACTTCTTATATAAAACATATTTATAAAAATAAGCAAAAATTTCAGAAATAAAGGTAAATTAATTCAAAGTCTAACCGTTGACTAGCAACGAAATAGCTGTAAATTTACATTATTTCAAAATCATCTGCGCGTATAATTAACAATTACTATACTTTAAAAAATTAATAAAAATTGAAGGGAAAATGTCACAGATATAAAAGTGGTATCATTGAAAGGTAAAATTTTGAACTTTAAGATGGTACAAAAATATTTTTTGTCGGACAATTTGATCCAAAGTTACGGCGGAAAAAAGCTTTCGGTTAATTTCTAATTAACTGACTGTTTAATTAACTTTTGGACTTTGAAAAGTTCATAAGTGTCTTCCCATGTCTTGAATAATAAGTGTGCAAAATTTGGTTGAAAACAGTCCATTGGTTTAGGAGATGTGGAAAATAGCCACAATGACTTTTATTTATATTAAGATTTCTTCTCTACAGGATTTTTGCACGTACGGGGAGGGAGGGGACTTTAGAACACAGGAAATAAACTTAGCTGGATTTCATAACCTTGTAACAGTTTTTGATGTATTTAAAAGGCAGTTCAGTGTTGTGTCTGTACTAGCCCCTCAAGAATGCTACTGACTATACTAATACTAGAACTTACTATATACTTATTATACTAATATGTATAATAAGTATTAGACATAAAGTATCAAATTAGAAAGATTCATATTAGATACAGCCACATCAGATCAATAGAAATGTACTTGACACAAAGTTTGCAAATATTTATTTTTATATCTTTACCTTTCCCAACTTGGTTTTCCATGAATACTTAATTGTATTTATGCTGTTGTATTTGGAAAAATAACGTCAGCTAATATTTCAATATCTTTATTTACATATTATCATTGAATAACTGAATAAGTAATTTGTTGCAAAATAGCCCCCAGGAAAACTACTGTCTGTTCATCTGGCAGATGACCACAGCCAAAGTTCATATTTTGATGTAATGCCAAAGTTACAAGCATCCTGAAAAATCACACTTTCACTTATCTTCTGCTAGAGATTATTTTGGAAGAAATTTGGTAGTAGCAACTAATCTCATATAACTGTCAGTCAATAATGCATGGCACTGTCAGGCTGTGCTCACTAAGTACTAAATTATTAATCATTTGCCGGTACTTTTCTGTTAGCCAGGCGCAAATGTCGCCAATTGTGAACCAAACACGAGCCAAGTCGCCAAGAGTGAAGCGATTTTCCGTTAGCCGGGCACAAATGTCGCCAATTGTGAACAGACAAGTCGACAAAGTGAAGCAAATTTCCGTGAGTCAGGCGCAAATGTCTCCAATTGTGAACCAAACGCGAGCCAAGTCGCCAAAGCGAAGCGATTTCCCGTTAGCCGGGCGCAAATGTCACCAAATGCGAGCCAAGTCGCCAAGAGAATGGTTGTAAGAAATTTGGCGGAATTCTACATTATTTGGCGATTTTTCGCTTGCGCCCGGCTAACGGAAAAGTACCCATTTTCCTGTATTAACATTGCTGTTCTTAAATTATAAGAAATTGTATAATTTCCTATTCAGTTGCATTATAAACCAAATATTGACAGAATAAAATAATCATTAAATCAAAAAATACATTTGCATTTTATAAAAATAATATCTTACTGTTGGATTTTACAATTCAATGAAAGCTATTCATAGGTAGACTAATATTAAATTCCAGCTTTCTTTAAAATATAAAAAGACTTAATTAGCTATTTGTAATGCTGTCATATCTAATGACAAAAAATACTGCAATTTTTAATTATTATAGCTTAACACAATTTCTACCACAGTCTCATGCACACGTGCTTTGCTTTTAAATGCAAGTAAATGCAAAAAACTTGAAAATAAAACATTTTCCTTTAATTTTTTTTCATTTTATTCCATAGCCAGATAAGTAATAATCAGTTCTAATATCATTATAATAGGTAAGTTTTGATATCATAAAAAATAAGTTTAATAATTTAATTTTAAGCAATAAACCAGTAATTATAAAATAGTAAATAAAATATAAACCAGTAAGTAAATATATACCAGGAAATAAAATATACTTTGCAGTTCAATTTCCTCTTTTTCAAATGCACAGTAGCTCTATCAAGCATTTTCCACATACATATTTATTACGCTAAAAAAAAGTCATTTGTGTAATAATTTAATGGTGTTTTTTGCCTATTTTTATGAAGGAAGTTGGTATTGCAAATTTGTTCAAAAACATTATTACTACCATTCTCTACAGTTAAATACAAAATCGCATGCACGAAATTTCCTTTAAGTAAGGTTAATTTAGTAAGGTTAATTCAAGGTCCTTTATTGCTTGAAAAATGGCACCTCAAGGAAGAAAAATAGGTATGAAATAAAATATAGATTTTTTTTAAATCTTTGTTAAGAGGAGATGAGGATATAGCTAAATCAGCTTTGCATTCAAATTAAGAAAATCAACCAAGGCAAAATAATTTAATTATTATTACAACAAATATTAGCAAATAAATTAATAATTTCAAATTGTCTTGACACTTTTGGTAGAAAAGGTTTTAAACTTGGTATATTCACTACACACATTTTCTACTAAATTTCTCAATATTTATAAAAAAAAATTAATTACAATAATCATTTTAATGGCACCCTGATAAATCTTAATAATCACTGATGTACATATAGACCATTAATATCCATAACCCAATCTTTGCTGCCACCTCTGGAAATACTGAATTTCAAATACATATGGATTCCAACAACCACTGAAAATTCCTATATGACTTGGAATCAAATCTGCAGTAAAGATTTAGTTTTTTAAGCAACCTTATTTGGTTTGCTGCAAAGTAATGTTTCATTTGTTTTAAACCCCAAAATGAATACAGTGTTGAGTTTGCCCTCCTGCTTTCCTGAAAAGAGGTGACAAATGGTAACATATGGAACCCATATATAAAATGTAATTTTTATCATTGTTAATATAATAGCCCAGATCTGTTTCTCACTGATCCGGTAACACTCTGACGTCACCAACAATAAAATTCGCACCATAGCACTGTGAGACGTTAACCAGCATTATTTCATTGTTAGAGCAACTAAATTTCAGTAATTTTACAGGGTTCATACACATTTCCTTAAAAGAAAATCAAGGACTATCAAGGACTTTTAAGGACTAAAAAAAACCAAAAAATAAGGACCTCTAAATTGAATGAACTTAACGAATTGTCGCACGCATTTTTAAATAAAATCTCATTTTTGCAAATTCAACCTATTAGATGATAAATTATAATATAAACCATAGAAGATACATTACAAATTTAACACAACGAAACTCCTAAATATATGAGTTTATAAATTGATGGAAAAAAACCCCATGAAACTGGTAATCAAATTAAATATCTTTTAATTCCAAACTTTTTTCATTCAATTTTACATCCAAGGCATTTATTTTAATTTCTTTTTCAGAAATTGTTTTTCTTAGTTCATGCGATTGAATGAATAAATTTATGTCCTTTGACTTTTCAGCCTCATTAGCTAAATCATTTGCTTTCTCATTTGTTTGGTGTATGACCGTTTGGAGGAACATTTTCTTTTGTTTTAAAAAAATCTATTTCCTCCTCTAGATCTTTTCGTTTCAGTTGTTTTGTTTCAGTCTTTTCTTTGGATCTTTCACTATTTCATGTATTTTGCTCTAGCTGAGGTGGCAGCCGTCCTCATTTCTTTAGTAATTTTTAAGTCATAAATAGCCCCAGGCAGCTTAATAAATTCATGATTTACACGCTGGAAAATATATGAAGCATCTTTTTAATTTTCTATTTAAAGGGCCTTGTTCACCATAAAACGTCATTGTCCATGTGACAGTATTAATACCATTTTGATAATCTTCCAAACTCTTTCATAATGATTATTGCTAAAATAAGTTTCTAAAAAATTATCAAGGGAATCACTCTTTGGATTGCAAGAAGTAAATTCAAATGAATTTGGCTTTACAATATTTAACAGAAAATCTGCATAGAGTAACAAAATTTCGTCGCAATCTTTTCTCAAAATACGCTTATTTTGCGACAATACAATCAATACCTTTTTCATTTTTTCCTGTGTTTTTTCGGGATATCCAGCCAATACTCGTGGATCAATGCAAATCGCAGGTCTCACTAGTGTGTAATTCACAGGACATTTCTGCATGAAATGTTTTATCATTGTTATGATGTTTTTCCGACTATCCTGTCTGAGTGTGAAAACATCCTTGTCTGCTAATTCCTTATTTTTTTATCTTTTCTTTTATTAGTTGCTCTGCAGCAAATCTAAATACACTTAACTTTTATCATTATAGAAGTTCGGGTCACTGAAGTTGAATTTGCATTAAGTCTCAGGTTTCACAATTCTTTCATTCTCTGGTTTCAAAATTTTGAAATGTTGAATGCAATCATTAACAAGTTTTAAAAACATCACTGGCAAAAAATGGAAGTAAAGGTTTATCACTTTGATACTGTTCTAAAAATGGTAACAGCACTTTTGACAATCATTCCTATGGAACTATGGACCAATAAAGGCCATCTGTAACTCCTCCCTTATTTCCCAAAGTGTATGCGATGGATACGGATTCATAGAACGTGAGCAGTGTTGTCGCCCCACCCCCACCGCATTCCGCTAGAGCCACGTCGACCGAGATTAGAGCCGCCGAGAAGGAGGAATTAGAAAAACGATAATCGGTGATATTTTAAATTTTTTAATAATGGCAGAGTGAAAAGTAAGGATTTTCAAGGACTTTTTAAAAATGGTGCATAAAAATAAGGATTTGTAAGGACTTTTAAGGACTAAATGTAAAAGTAAGGACTTTTAAGGATGCGTACGAACCCTGATTTTACATTTAAAAAAGTAATTGTCGTGCTAATTTCAAATTTAATAGCTCTGAAATAGTGAAATAAAATTTACTATTGATTGATATAAAATTTATCTTGGTTCCCGAGAAATTTTAAATTATATTAATCATATATTTCAAATTAATTTCCGCTTTTTAAAAGAAAGTAGTAAATCAGGTCTGTGATATATCATGTGCAGTGATAGCAGCAGATGTACAGAAAAATATAGGACTCTTGAATAAAAAATATAGGACATTAAAAATTTCGATAAATCCATTTTACATTTACACATCAGCCTCTTGCAGCAAGTGTAAACTAAAAATTATCTTCATATTGATAGCAACAATTAGAGCGGAAGAAATAACAAATGATTTACTTTAATAAATAATATGTATAAAAAATAATAAGCACTGAGACACTAAGTAAGAATAAGCATCAAGTTTATTTATAAAAATAAAAACAACGAGGAACAAACTCAGAAACAATATTACAAAATCTCAAGAGCTTTCAAAGTAACAAAAACATTCGACTCACTTCTATTTATGATCACATTTGTGTGTGTGTGTTTTAAATAACTAAAAAGCACTGTTTTAATTTTTAAAAGCGATGAAAAAAATCACGATCGATAATGAGAAGAAGGCAATGAATAAATATGAGAAGTAGGCCATGAAAAGAATATATAAAAGTAATTATCTACATCATAAAAATGTTATCTTAAAGGCATTTAATACTATTATGTATAAATCTAGATCAGGTTAATTGTGAAATTGACAAAATTTTAAAAATAAAAATTTAATTGTAAAATTGTCCAAATTTGAACCGGTAAAATTGATAGAATTTGAAATGTAAAATTTTTCAAAAATCATAGTAATAAAAAAAAGTTTTTGGAAAGAAAGTTGATGTTAGCTGTTATGCTAATACAGCTATTATTGAAGCAATAATTAAAATTAAATATGCTGATATTACCATCTTATAAGATACGTTATAATTTTCAAAATTATATTAATTGTTATGCTAGGACATTGAATTATTTAGAAATTATTCAGGAGGTTTTAAGGTTCTTATTTCCTGCTGTAATTAATGCCTGTGCCGCAGCCACATCTGCAAATCACTTCCTTTTCAAAGCAGCTTCCAGGCGTTTCCCTTGTCTGTAAGTTTGTGAGCAGAATCAACATTATATTTTAAAGAACGCAATTCATCCTGGGTAGTCTTTCGCACACATTCTGGAACTTTCTTTACATTGTCCAGTTTCTTTTCCTTCGACTCACTTTCCAACAATTCAGCTTTGTATTTAGAGTGTGCTTCTCTATAAAAATGTATCATCTCCTTTGTAATAACAGTCTCACTAACATTTTCTTTCTTAACACTGTCTTTAATTAGTCTCAAACCAACAATGGTGGTCTGAGCCATTCTCGCCCTATCACTCGTCATCCTTTTGTTGATAGAAAATCCCCTTTCTACTGGTGCTTGTCCATGAGAAAAGCAAAGAGCAGCCTTGACAATTTTAGAAAGATGATAATATCTCTTTTTCCCTATATTTGTCATTTAAACATAAAACATTTCCCCAATATGCATCAATATTTTTCCACTGCCACACTAGTCCAGTCATTAGGTGCTAAAAAGGAATGATTTAAAGCAAATTCTGGTGGAGTCGTAATTTTTTGCTCCTATATGTTTTTGGGGGTGCTGATTACGAATATGAGGTTTCCCACCAAAAATTTTTGTTGGAATTTTAGTTATAGCCAAAAAACATGAAAAAAAATTGACTTTCCCCCAGTTTTTTGCTTATAACTCAAAAACTATCAAATTTTTTATGGCATTACCATGTATCAAAATAATCAGCACAAAATGTCCTACAATTTATGTCCATACTATTTTTTCGTTACGCATACCGTTTAAGTGCTATAACTGGTTGAAGTTTGGCGAATGTTTGACTTGCCTGCTACCTCGGCTTGAACAACAACGAACCATCCAATCTGTATGCGCGAAATTATCTATCTTACTAAATAAATTCCTACTTAATTAATATACTTTTTCTATCGTAAACCTCTTTGTGCAAATAAAGATTTTATCAGTTATATTATAAGTATACTTGCATAATCTGCACAAAATTCCTTCTAAATCTTTCTATCCCTGGTATTACCTGGCTTTCGCGGTTGTGAAGTAAACAACAGAGTAAATATTACGATTTTTTTAATAAGTTAGGAGGCTTAAACATAGCCCTGTTATTGTCCCTTACCTGCTCTTGGTATCAAAATAATTTTAATACTGTGAAATTCAAAAGAAATGACAGAGTGCAACCACTAGCTCTAATAAGTGATGCCATCAAGGTGCATGATGAAGGTGTATCTATCAATCCTACAACGCTTTTCCAGATAATTTATATTACAAAACAATCGGATGAAGAACTAGAGGACGTCTTAACATTTGAACTATGTCCCTTTTCATTACCTCTGTTTGATGAAGCTGTAATGCTAAAAGGCACGAAATCCTCTTTATACAAAGCTTTCAAGCCACGTACACGGGATTTTAATGCTGAAAGCGGTGTGTATATTATTGATGGAGGATACTTGCTGCACAGTCATCTGGAAAAGGGGTTCGACTTTTTCATCAATTTGTGATAATTATGTGACATATGTTCGTACAAAGTACAAATCAACTGCTCTAGTCATTTTCTATGGTTACCCTGAAAATGAAACAGTAGGAGGCACTAAATGTGCAGAACGGGCCAGAAGAACACAAACAAATGTCAAGCGAAGTAATTTTTGACGAAACGATGATACGAACTGTTTCCTAAGAAAAATTCCTGGCCAATCCGAAGAACAAGGATAGACTCATTTCCATCCTGATGAACAAGTTCTCCTCCGTAAACATGACATACAAGAAAGCAGACGAAGATGCTGATTGTTTAATTGTGAAAGCTGTAGCTTTGGCCCCAACACATCTGTGTGTGGTGGTCATAGGTGAAGATATCAAACTTTTTGTCATCTTAATTGGCATTTGTACCTTTTGACAATGTATATTTCCTAAAACTAGGAAAAGGAAAATCGCTGAAAAGATATTTTCTCCTCATACAGTTTTAGAAAAAACAACCGCCGACAATATTTTATTCATACATGCCATGAACGGATGTGACACCACATTAGCTCTTTTTAATTATGTTAAATTTGTTTGTGCAGACTTTGAAAAACAATAATGATCTCCTCAAAGTGATTGAAATTTTTAAGAACCCTGATATGACCCCTGAAGCTGTTGTGGATGTAGGGAACCGCTTTCTTGTGGAATTGTATAGCTACCCAATAACTACCTCGGATACACCATCCTTGAATAATCTTTGCTACAAATGTTATATGAAATCATTTAACAAGAGTAGCAACATGGCTTCACTTTGCAGCTGCCCACCAAGATTCCCTAAAAGTTTACTATCAGATCCAGCACTGGCTTGGCGATAAAAAGAGACCTGGAGACTGGGGTTGGGAAAGAACAAACAGTGAGCTCCAACCTGTCAAAACTCTGAAGTGCCCCGCACCTAACTCTATTCTGTACGCAAGATATCCTGCAAATGTAAGAAGAGGTGCACAGGAAATTGCAGCTGTAGGAAGGTCAGACTGTTTTGTTCAATGTTGTATCCTCATTTTTAGGGCAACTGCAATAACAAAGGGATTCAAGTAATTAATAGTGATGATGATGGTGAACCAATAGTGCCCGATGATTTAGTTGAGACGTCTTTATCTTTGCATGTGGAGGAAGACACAGGTGGTCTTTCAAAAGATATTGGACCATGAGCTTCAAAACGATCAAGATAAAGTGAAGAGACTGTGTAATGTATGCAGATGCTAAGATCATATTTATGACTGTAGTTGTATTATTATTAAGTTATTATGACTTTCAAAGTTTAGAATGCAACTTTTTTTCATGTCATTTTTTTTCTTGGTTACTGTATACCAAGTAATTCAAATTAATTAAGAGAAATTAATAAAGTTTAATTAAAAACCACACTAAGTACTTTCAGTTGTTTGTGTGAAAGTGAATCTAAATTTCCATCAACATCAGCCTTTCAGAGGTAATCAAGGAATCTTATTCATAACTAGCACTTTTGTCCGGCGTTGCTCGGGACTAAATTACCTTCATGTCTAATATAACAGATGAAAAATTTATTTGAAAAAGGAACATTATGGCAGAAAAAGTGTATTAAATAAGTTAAGTATATTAATAGTAAGATAGTAAATTTTAATGCATACAGATAGGAAGATTTGTTATTTTTCAGGCCGTGCTAGCAGGTAAGTCAAACTTTAGCCAAACTTCAACCAGTTATGGAGCCTAAACGGTGAGCGTAACGAAAAAATAGTGTAGACATAAATTGTAGGAAATTTTGTGCTGATTATTTTGATACAGGATGATGCTATAAAAAAAGTTGATAGTTTTTGAATTATAAGCAAAAAACTGGAAGAAAGTCCATTTTTTCATGTTTTTTTGGCTATAATTAAAATTCCAACAAACATTTTTGGTGGGAAACCTCAGATTCGTAATCAGCACCCCAAAAAACATACAGGAGCAAAAAATTACGACTCCACCAGAATTTGTTTTAAAAAACTACCTAATGACTGGACTACACATCTTTGTCAGGTTGTTTTTCAACACTCCACTCCTCTTTTATTTCCTCACCAGAAACATAAATTCACCATTCATCAAGGATTTTGTCCATTTCCTTCTGCTGCACACAGTGTGACAGCATTTTGGTTAAACGTTTCACGACGCCAATGGTCTTGTTGACAGGTTCTTTGCGAGCAACAGGATGAAGCACCTGAATACTTTTTAACAGTTGGTTTTTAAGAGGCACTTTTTTCAAAAGGTAGGATGTAACTGGGGAATAAAAATTTTGGGCATCTAGTTTAAAACATCATTTTGCAGCTGCTTCTATAGAAGATAATATCTTGTTTGCTTCATGCTCACCATCAAGGTACTTTAGATTTTCTTTTACCATAATACTCTTTAAGGGTATTTCCAAAAGATCTTCATCTTTTTTTCCTCGACAACTCTCCATAGAAATAAATCTAAAAAGCAGTTTTCGAACAATATTGCTCATCTCATCGTAAAACAGATGGATCAAAGTTTTGTCACTTTGAAGAAAGCGTAAAAAGTTATCAAATATTTTGCCAACACTAACAAGAAAATGAATGTAAGCCGGTGTGAGATGAGATTTTAATGCACTTCTTATGCGTTTATACCGTTCAGTCTTTATTAGATCACTCTTATTACCAACAAGATCTATGAGAAAATGTTGTTTTAAGGCTGGATACATTTTTAAAATTCTTTCACAGGAAGGCACAACTGACAGCCAACGGTTACTGACATACCTTAAAGTATTGCATACAACTTCTTCATCGACATACTGACTTGATATTGTGAGATCCTCTTTCCTGGAGGGATATTTTTTGAACCAAATATCAATATCTTCTAAAAAATCAATAATGGATGCAAAGGCATCCAATTGTAACCCCTCCCCAAAGGCATTGTGCACAATATGTAAATTGCACGTCCCCATATTCACTAACCCTTCTCTGACTTCACTTTTTAAGCGATGGTCAAAAATTTTGAATACGCCTTGTTTACATTTGGACCATCACTTCCAAGCATTAGTAGTTTCTTTATACACAAATTCGCCTTTTTCATGCAAGTCATGATTGCTGAGTCAATATCAGATGCTGTTGCATGAAATAACATTTCACTGCCAACATAACTTTGTTGAATTGCATTTAATTCACAGTTCCAAAATCGAACATCAATGTCCAGTTGTTTTTTGTTGGATTTGTTCAAAGTTTCATCAAACAAAAGCGTAAAAAAAGAGCAACTTTGAATGGACTTACTTATTTTTGCCAAAAAGTATGGTTCCAAACCATGAGAAATCTCATAAGCAACTTTATGCGATGAAAGTTTCATCCCTTTAGCTTCCTCACCTTTTGGAAACATTCTACTGAAAAGTTGAGAAATTCCATCAAAAGATGAAAAAGATATATTGTTCACTGCTGCATGCAGGATGTATAAAATCTCAGCAGAAATTATTTTTTCTTCTTCATTAAAATTCCACTGAGTCATACTAGAAGAACTGGCAGTCGTTTTATCTAAGCATAGGCCACGATCGCCATTTGCCGTAGATATCATCTTCAATTTTGATTGAGATAGATCAGTGGCATCTTTGACAGATTTTTTATGCTTCACGGAATTGGCATGCTGAAAGAGCTGTAATTTGCCACTATTACAGATGACAATATCGTTTTTGCAAAAGCGACAAAAAGAATGAAAATCATCTTTCCCTTTATCGCACCAAAAACTGACTTCATTCCCAGTGGGATCGGTTCAAGAGAGCCAGTCTTCTTGATATTTTGTTTGCCGAGGCATGGAAATAAAATAAATTAAAGTATATCAATTAAAAAACAGTACTAAAAAAATTGACTTCAATTTGTCCGACGTACGCTTCACAACGTAAACGCGGGAGAAGAAATCATAACCCTAACCACATGAACAAGGGCGCTCTGGTGATTTTAAAAAACAAACGACACAAAGAATGAAGATTATTGGCGAGAATTCGGAAGAGCGAGCAACGAACAAATGCACTGTAAACTGTAAGGGAAAACAAAATGGCGCATGCGCCATATCATTCCCAGCCACTTGTGCTGAAGTAAACAAAGACTGTTGGCGAGAATTCGAAAGAGCAAGCAGAGGCGAAATATGCGGCAACCCTAAAGAGGAGAGAAAAGAAAGGGGGAATCATGATTCATCCACCGTGCTGTTTGAGCGGGGGAAAAAGCGTGCACTCTTATCAATGATTGAGGGGAATGGGAAAATAAAATATAGGACAATTAACTCTTTTTTTAATTATAGGACAAAAATAGGACATTTTCTCGATTTTTTCCTAAAATATTGGAAATATAGGAATTATAGGACGGCTGCAATCACTGCATGTGCGTGATATAGTTTGGATGCCACGATGCATCTGATTATTTATTGCAATCGTGATGATATAATTTGATAATATTTTTTGGCAACGTTTGACAAGCAGAGAAGTGCTTTGTTTTGATTGGACATCTGAAGTACAAGGAAAATTGTTAAACAACGAAAAATACTTTACACAGAATGTTGCTTACCAAGAGGTTTTTTGAATAAATAAATATGTAAATAAAAAAATATTTTCTGTCACAAAACATGTTTAATTTATTTGTTTTCAATCAATGTTAAACATTTCTCTCGCATATATATCTATTTAAACACGTCAAATTTGACAGGAAATCTCTCAAATGAAGAGGTAATTTGCACCCGTTATACCATGATGGGCGATTTTCTAATTATTTCAGAATGACAGCCAAATTATAACAACAAATACTGAATTTAAGAAATTGGAATAGTTGCTTTCTAAACTTGATACAACTATTTTACAAAAATGATAAGTAGAAATGAAATAAAGTAACTTACGATAGCATTTATGGTAAGAATATTTGCTTGCTTCATAATTTCTTGAAGCTTCCAGTCAGTTTCATTCATACCACTGCAATGGAGGATACAGTTAAAATGTTGACAAAAATAAGCACCTTTTAAATTTTACTCAAGAATTCAATACTTTTTGTTAAAATTTATTTCATCTCAAAAATACAAAATGAATTTATCAGTATGTTACATAATATGAATGAAAGCAGAGATGCAATTCAGCCAAAAGATAATAAGATATTCTCTCCAACTTCAATTAGGAAGATACATAGATGAAAATTTAAATCCGGATGTAATTAAACTGCGATATATAACACTTAAATAAAATACAAGATGCTTAAATTACTTTTCCTAGCATTCAGCATTCTGAAGGGTAACAACTTTCAATGTTAAATCCTGTGGAACAATATTGCCAGAAATTTGAGGAAAACAAGAGATACTAGCTGAATCCAGAATTCATACGCAAGAAAGTGACAAAGATTTTATGGTGCAAGAACCAGATATAGTTTTGTTGATCCAAACAAATGGTTCTACACTGAAACTACAGCTTAAGTCCTCAAACAGCTGTCAGGACTGGTCTAGCACTATAAATGGTGAAAATCTAAATATCACAGAAATAAATATAAAAGAACTGAAGATACCAACTACGGATGTTATTACAACTCAGGAGATCACAATCAAACTTATTATGGAACACACATTAACTGCAATTACAGAATCGCACTCTGCAAAACACAGAAGGCTCATTTTCAGGAATTACCATTTCTGCTACGAGCTATTTCATGTTGAAGATAGAGGTAAAAATTTTGAGAATGTGCACAACTAAATCTGCAATATATGACCTTTCCGTCTAGCACTGAATCACTGCACCTCATCTAAGAGATATAGTAAACAATCAAAAGCCCGAGATTCATTTTGAAAACACCTAACGTTGAAACGAGGGTGCACATACATAAAAGTAATTTTTACCATTTATGTGGCTACTGTGCCTACTACCTCCATGAATAGACATACCACTGCAATAATAAAGGCTTAAATCAACCCTGAATCATAGATTTTAACAACCTTTACAGGTAAGAAAATGGTAGATAATTGAATGATTGAGTATTTTACATAATGCACATACAATAAAGCTACCATTTCACAAAAAATGTGCCCTTAACTGCCTCGGGTGTAAATATATGCTTTACCCCCCTCAAGCCCTACTGGCTGCCTCAACATGGCGGGGGGGGGGACACTGGGTGGTCTGGGTGAAGTACATCGGGAGATTTTCTTCTGGCAGGGCCACCCTAGGTATGAAGGACAGACCAATATCCCGAGCTAAAGTCAGTAGGCATAGGAGCCAAGTCAGACTTCTACCCTTTGGGTGCTCCTTAAAAAGAAGCTGCACAACCACCCTCAACCATGAGCTTTACACCTGTTATAGTGCGTCCCCAGAGCACATCCTCTCTTGTCTTCGCCTATCTAGGGAGACTTTCGAGATGGATCCTTTGCTTGCTCTCGATTTTTTGAGGGTGAGTGGGCTCATGGATGGTGTCTAGCTGCAGCTAGACAGAGAGGATTAGTAACAACAACAAAGTCTATGCATTAATGGCTCTGGGCATACGTATAGGATTCTACGAAATACTTTCCTCTGCAATTTATTGCTAGTCATATAATTATGTTCGCTGCTTTGTAATGCAATAATAACAGGGTGGCTACAGAAACTGTGAAAAAAATTTCCCTGACTAAGCTTGCAACATTTCCCTGATTTACGGTTACTAATTATATTAGTTTCCTGGCTTTCTCCTTACTCAGAATCACTGTATGTGTACAATATACATTATTGAAAACATTTTTACAAGTTATTTAATATGAAACAAATAATATATTTTTATGAAATTTAATTTTTAAAAAATAGAATGAACATCCTAAAAAAAGTCTATTAAAACAGTATATTACATTTCTTGTATGTAAAAAATACTGGAAATTTTAACAAAATACTTTGCTTCTAAAACTGCATAAGAATTCTAAGAAACATTAAAACTACTCTTTGCAACACAAGTTAAATTATGTTAACAGTAAAAGTTATTATGATCTTTGCTCAAAACTTTAAAACAGTTCAATAATTAATTAGTGCTCTTTGCATGAGTACCAGAATAACATGTTGCAGCATAAATATAAAAATAGTATAATTATACGTGCCTAATAATATATATTTTAGCAAAGATTTAAACAAAAGAAACTGCCAAAATATTACACTTCAAATCTTTATATTTTAACAAATCATAAGAAATTAATTGCTCTAATCAAAAACTTATGCTTTTATAAATGATTATAAGTTTTTTGAAAAAAAAATCCATTTATTATTGCAAATAATGCTAGACATAAGATACTAATTTATAGATAACTCAAGTAACAAATAATTATTAATTTTCCCTGATTTTTAGATATTTTTACGAATTTCCCTGTCTTTTCCCTGATATCCCTGATTTAACAGCTCTGTTGCCACCCTGAATAAACTGACCTTAAAAAAGTGTTGCAAGAATATAGAATATATAACTATACAGGTGGCATTGGGGAGCAAATTACGAATAATTTTTTGGCAATTAAAGGGAATATGAAAATTGATGATAACAAATACTGTAGTACTATACTTAAACCAAATAAGTCATTATTTGACAAAAGATCATTTTAGTCAACTGCAATAAACATACTTGTCTGATAATTTCATGCTTGGTGTTGGTTGTGGCAAGACAAACTGCTTTCTACTTCTGCCAGCTGATGACGGCCGACCGGGAGATCCGAATTCACCAATTGGAACTGGATAAATATCGGATATTTTACAATACTAACAATTAGATACATTTTTACAAATAATAACATTTGTACAAAAACATTTAAGCAACTCATATGCACAAACATATCTAAATGGATATATCATCTTAAACAATTTTACAGTATACCAAGAAATATATATAAATAAAAGTAAAAATTCATAAATAGTCTATATGCTACAGAAATTCAAACTACTGAACAGATTTCCATCAAATTTTACTCCCAAATGTTATGAAACAAAGGGAAGCTTTAAGCAAAGATTTTAAGACAATTAATTCAATAGTTCATCTTTCATTAATTAAAAACTAAGTGCCCATGTAGAGAAAAGATTATTTTATCTTTAAAATGCTGCCATTTCTATTGAATGAAATTATTACAGGTATTTTATAACAATTTTATATATTTGCTTCTGAATTTCCACTTGTAATGTTTAAGTAAATTTTATGTCATCCATTAAAAAGTATTAATGACTTATAGAAAAAAATCAGATTTCTGCAGTTTTCAAATATTGTTTGATACAGTCTAATTTTTTCAAAAAGCTACATAATTTAAATATTGGTACAAATGATGCTTTCAGTTTAATGAATATAAGTAACTAACAATAAGAGAATTTCGAGAGAATATATTTAAGTATTTTTTTACATTAAAAATATTATATATGTCTTTAAAAATGTATTTATTTACATGAGCAATGGCAGTGTGTTGAGTGCTAATTTTAAATGCATTTTTACTTTCTCGCCTCTTACATTTATATCACATAGCTATCAACAGCAAATTCAAAATGTGTCATAACTTGTTTTACGTTAGAAGTGTTTCAAATTTCGCTGGCAAATAATGAATTGTAAGGAAGGTTTTAGAAAAGTTTTCATGACAATTAATTAAATAGATATCTTCTTATTAATTAGTATGTCTAAAATATATTAATAAAATTTTTATTTTTTTATAATAATTAAAATATTTTTATTAAATAGCATGTCTAGAAAAATATTTTCATTATATAGAAAAAGCCAAGTTAGGGAGACTTGACATTACCGAAAAAAGCTTCCCAAAACAAGAGTTTATATTGTATGTTGTTACCGCAACTTCGTTTTTCGAACTCTCTGGTACAGTAGAATTGTTCGTCGATATGGCAACCCAAACAATCAAACTAAATAGTTGAAGCTGTAACCTTTAGCCCCCTGATTACCGACAAAATTGATAGGTTTTTGTATTTCTTTTTAACATGGAATTTTGAAGAATGTAAAAATTTCTTTTCCTATAGCATGAAGTCTCCCTACTCTTTAAGGGAGACATGACCTATAAGATCTCATGAAATATTTACATTATGCTGAAGCAAGATATCAATTTAACATGACTTTTTTCATTCTTAAAAAACTTTATGATGCTAAAAATCTGAATACTTCAGAAATATTTTTAAAAAATAAAAATAGGGACAAATCTCTCTAGTTTCCCCAACCCGAATTTGCAGCGTGAAGCTGGGAGAAGAAGGGGGAATATAACAATTCTGGATCATCACAAAACTACAGCTTTCAGCTCGTAGAGAAGTTCTGAAAATTCATTCCATATATATAATTATCTTGCGTAGCGACAAAAAAGGGTAGAGTTTCTTAATCTCCGTTTGGCAACAGCTCGCAAGTTTGTTTTATTTACAATGGCGAAAAGACCAAGACAACAGAATTTGTTTTTTGAGAGACATTTTTTTTTTGAGTTAAAATAGTTTGAACAAAATAAATTTAAGCCTTGCAGTTTTGATTAGGCAAATGAATGAATGTCTCCTTAACAGTGGCGAATCCAGGGGAGGGGCTATCGGGCTGCCGCCCCCCCCCCCCCCCATAGCTAAACCAAAATTCCTGATTTAATTTAAAATCACTACAACTCTTCGATCTTAATTTTCATTTTAAAAGAATAGTAATAAAATCGTGACAACATTGCTTTCTGACTTGACAGGCTCAAAAATTTTCCTAGTTTTCTAGTCATTCCACTTGCATTTGTAGAGTTGGCGCTGTCGAAAATATTTTTTGGTCAGCTATTTCGTTGTATTTTTTATTAAATTATAGAAAGTATTGTAGTGTTCTTTATTATTCTTATTGTCAGGAGAGGAAAGCCTCTAAAGTTAAAGTGTTTTGGTTTATATAAGCCATGAGGTTTGACATTCGTCACTACGACACAAAATTTTTATGACCTCAGCAACATTTCATTGAAAAGAGTGCATGTTTAAAATTTTGGTTAAAAAAGCAACAATTTTGACAATTTCTGTAAATTGTGAAAAGGGCTATCTTATCAATTTTAAAAAGCTAAAAGTAAATAATTATTATCGGTTTTAATTTTGTATAGTTAATTTGAAAATATTTTAAGTCACTTTTTTCCATAATATGTCCTTTTTTAGCTAAAAGGTTATTCATAATAATTATTATTATTGTAATTATAATAAAATTAGTTAGGTTGTATAATTCTCTTATGTGGCAACAAAAAAGGGTCGCATTTCTTAATCGCCATTTGGCAACATCACACAAGTTTGGTTTGTTTACATCGGTGGACAGCCGAGAAAATTTTTTTTTTTTCTTCCTTTTTTCTTGCGAGTTAAATAGTTTGAACAAAATAAGTGGTTTCGATTAGGCAAATGAATGAATGCCTCCTTAATATGTCCTTTTTAGTTAAAACGTTGAGGAATGGGCTATTTCATCTTTCGATTACTCACATTTTCTGAGTTTTTAAAAACATAACTGATTACTCAGAGAAAAATGCTGTACCTTTCTCGACTAAATTGTAACTGGTATACATGTGGGGAAGCTTTCTGAGCAACAAAACATGAGTCAACTTAGGATCTTATCAATTTTAAAAAGCTAAAAATACATAATGCTTATGGTTTAAATTTGGAATAGTTAATACGAGCATGTTTCAAGCCATTTTTCTCTTTAAAATATCCTTTTTAGATAAAAGGTTGTAAAATAGGTTATATCATCTCTTGGCAACTTAAATTTTCTCTGGCTTAACACATAAATAGCTGCCCAGAGAGAAAAGATATATCTTTCTTGGCTAAATAATAATTGGAGTGAGCGCGAGTACATATGGGGAAGCTTTTCGCTGCAAAATTTCATTGAAAATAGGGCATGTTTAAAATTTTGGTGGAATGAAGTAAGGGCAAATAAAGCTGTTGAAGATATTGTCAATTGTGTATGAAAAAAAAGTTTTAAATGACTGATTTCTGATTGATGTAAATAATTTTGATTTTTAAACGTCATAGAATTATATATATTAGCATTCAGATTTCATTCTAACATTGACATATATGTATATCTCTGTGCTACCAGATTTTAATTTTAGTAATTGATGAAAAATTAATTTTAGAAGTTCATGCAATTTCAGATAATTTAAATTTACTTTCAATAATTAATGTATTTATAATAGGGTTAAGAAGTAACCCTATTATAAATACATTACTATTACTAGCAGAAATGCATAACTGTATGGAGAGTGAGTGAACCAAGCTAGGAACACGTAGTGATCCCAAAAGAATCACAACATGATTCTTGAGGATTGGGCCACGGAACGAGCAGGGGGTGCAGTGAGAGATTTCAACCATAATTATAAGACATTTTTCAAAAACATGAAATGTAGAAAAAACATCTGGATCGTCACGTAATCAAGGAATCCAACTAAAACAATTGTGTGCAAGGGAGAAAAACCTCTTTCCGTAGAAATATTAATTTTATCCATGGTTCGCAGATATTTTTGATAAAATCTGTAGAAACTACAGAGAATCGGTAGCAGTTGCCATGTATGAAATAACTACAAAAATGTTTTTTTTAACACAAGGAGGTTGAAAAATATGGACATTCATCAAAACATCCAAACTGAATTTATGACTACAAAAAGTTTAATGAGAAACACACTTCTTTGCATAGGTACCAACAAGAAAGTCTCTTCGGCAAGAAAAGAGAAGCACGATGTCTGAGGATCCAGTTAATAAAATTTGGAACTTCATGCTGTATCTATCTTCTGAGAAAAATGATAAGAACACTCAGGTGGGATTTTCTGAATTTCATTAGCTACTTATTTTAATGGTTAGTATGCAAGATCCTTTATTGAAGTTCAATAATTTATTTAAATTTATTTTTTAAAAGTTGGTTTCTTTACATTTTACTCACAATTTAGACTTCAATTTCAATTTTAGAATGTTTCAATTTCAAAAAATTAACAGATATACAAATACACATGATAGTTTAAAAGATCTGGAATTTTAAAATTTGATCAATCTGACTGAAATAATACAACCAATTTGATAAGCAACTAGTTGATGAAGGTAACTAGTCAAATGTAATATATCATTACTTGGACTATTTAATTTCTATATCTAAATTCACATATTTTCTGTAAATTAGGAGAAAAAATGCTTTCAAAATCTGAGAATTCTGCAAGCAATTACATTTTAAAAATATAAATAAATAATTTTAATAAAATACTTCGTAACTTTTAAAAAAGAGTCTAAGCAGAGGATTAGAATTTTTCATACTCATTTTGAAAAATAAAATATTGCTCAAAGTTATTCAAAACAAATTGACTTTACAAGACCAGATCACACAAGCAAATGCATCTACTATGATTTAATCCTATTAATCATAATAAACTAATTAGAAAACAATTACAAGAAATATTTAACACAGAAGTATCTGAACTAACTTTAAATATTTATTCAAATTGTTAAACAGGGTGCGTACTAAAATTTGTAGAAAAAAAGTAAGCACTTTATAAGCACCTTAAGGGGAGAAGTAAGGACTCGCAAAATCTTTAATGCCGATGATCATCTTTTTTTCTTCTTTTAACTAAATAGGATTTAAGTAATAAAATATACAGGAGAGAAATTTAGTACCTATCCTACTGTCATGACTAGAATATATTCTCATTAACTTGTTACAGGAAAACATTTCTATATGCAGAAACATAAACCAAAAATACTTATGCAACAAGATTTTGAGGTACAAAATTAGAATGCTAAATCATTAATTTCAATTACTTTTATACATAAAATAGTTCTTGCTCGGGAAAACTCATAACATCTTCTTAAAAATAATGAGTTTTTAAGCACCATGATAAAAAAAATAAGCACTCTATACAAACTTAGAATAAAAAGTAAGCACTTTTAAGGGCCTTCTAAAATGAAAATCAAAGGTAAGCAGTTTTTGAAAAGAAATTTAAAATTTTAAAAACAGAGAATAACCATTAATAGTCTCAACAATACAAGGTTACGGAAATAATTTACAAAATACAGAAATATTGCTACATAACACTCTAACTTGCTCTTACAAAGGTAGATTTGGTTTCACTAAAGAAAGTATTTACTCTCATTAATTTCTTCTGAAAATCACAATGTAAATTTCCCTTCTATATATAATTATAATATTTATTTACTTTAAGGATTTCATAGTGGACCTTCAGACAAAAAAGTAATAAGAAAATTTTTTTAAAATTACACAAGACATACTATGCACTAATAAAATACTTTCAAGATACTAGTTAATGTAAAACACTTTAGTTTCCAGGAGGAACCCTTCAATAAAGCCAGAAAGCAAGAAGACCAGGAATAGTATTATTAACAATTGTTTCTTCAGCTTACAAAAATCAGTTATTTCCTATTACAATTAATTAAGTTCAAGAAACAGACAAAATAAACGTAATAAGCAAATTCCAACAGTTTTAGCTATAAATCAATTTCATTCACATAAACTGGTGAGTACAAAAGAACGAAAATGACAGCATTATAAAAAAAAAAGGTTAAAAAGATAAAATTTACGGTTTTTTAATATAATCACTTTACAAATCAACATAAAAATTAGTTTCAAAAATCTGTAATTAATTAGCTACCAATTAAAAATATACAGAAATTTAAGAGAATACTCATTAGAAATTAATGCTTGAAAAGGAAAATTATAGCAAATTTAATAACATTTTCATTCGAGCTTTGACTTGCTAAATGTATACCAACATTTACAGTAGCATAACTTTTGAAATACAAGTAAGAAATCATAGCATGATATTGAGAAAAAATCAGGGCATTGATATAAATAAAAAGTAAAATTCACATACGACTGAAAAAAAATATTTTCTATCACCACTTCTCTATTTATCACAGAAATGGAATACTAGATAACAAATTATTAAACGATGGAAACTAAGTTAATGACCAAGAAAACCAATATGCATCAATAACAAGAAACAATGTTGTATACGAATAAATGACAAATACGAATAAATGAACTGAAATCCTTCAGATTTACTTCAAATAAAAATACAGGACTATAAAAATGGGTATTCGGCATTCTTTATATAAAGATGGTCAACTGGTTTCACTTTATATCTGAAATGCAGTAATTTAAAACGGATAACTAACACCAGGAAGAGATTACAATAATTATAAACAAATTAATTTTCAATATAAACAAATAGGTTTCGAAGGGAAGAAAAATTAGATTTCCGCTTACGAGTTTTTAGTTTTGGTCGAGGAGTATGTTGAGGACTTGTGAAGCCTGATGTTAAATCTCTTGGAAGCTTATCTTTGCTTCTAGCATCATTTTCAGCTCGTAAACGGGCCTCTAAATTCATTAATTTATTATGAAAAGATGCCATAGTCGCCATGTCAGATTTCACTTGTGTCTCTGTTCTGCTGTTATTCATTGAGTTGAGATGAACCTTCACTTCTCAAACGTAATACAAACTGTTTACAGTGGGGAAAAATTGAAGTAAAAAAAAAGAAGAAAAGAAATCAGACCTCTTTTTGAATCAACACTACTGTTTTACAAATAAAATTCTTCTGTATAGACATCTGTGGTGTCTAAGATTTCTGCGACAAAAGTTAACTGTAACCGAACCCGAATGGTGTTCGAGAGTTTAGTTGTCTTCTGTGTAGGCATCTGTGGTGTCTAAGATTTCTGCGACACAAGTTAACTGTAACCTCAGAGTAAGAATAGTTACGGCGCTATTCACCAAACACGGCGCTATTCACCAAACACGGTGCTATTCATCAACGCGTGTTGACACTGACACTGGTGTCAGCATTCGGGTTTCTTATTCTCCATGCCAAAAGAGCGGATTGTCGGGCGCCTTTTTCCCCCGTTTTTCAATCCCAGAAAATTGGCGAGTTATCGCGGGATTGAGTTCTGTCTGTGTTTGTGCGCATGTGCCAGTAGAATGAAAAATCGTTCTGGCTCAATGTTTTGATTTTTGCATTGCTTGTAAGAGTACTTTTTTTGGAGAAAAATCAATCTGAGGAATATTTTGGTGTTTAGCCTAACTAATAATGTAATTTTTTATATGTTGAGTGAAGAATAATAACTTCTTGCCGCTAAATTTTGTTTCAAGATTTATTTCATGTTATTAATATCTATCCTGGATTGCTGTCCTTTTTAGAATGTAAGCTGCTTATTGTTCAGGTAAATTTAAATATACATATTAACTAAAAGTATAATGTCTTTACTGTACCTGGTGATGCATTCAGAAAATTGACTTTGTATTTAATGAAGCTTTTTTCTGCAGTGTGTTTCTAAGTTTAAAATATTGATCCCTGTCTATTATATGTATTGTAATGCATGATGTTTTATTTCCTATAAGATTTTTACTACAAGAATGCAAATCTTTGATTGTTCAGATAAATTTAAAATGCTCATATTTTTATATTTTAAAGCTGTGTTTAGTTATGTCTTAATTGATGAGAAATAGTTTTATATTATGTTATCAAACTTTGCTATCAAAATTGCATTCTCTAACATTATTCCATCTTGGCCACTCTATATAAGTAATAAATACCTCTTCCTTACTCATTAAATTTGCTGTGTTGTACTATTTAGTTGTTTTATGTGCTATGTTGATTTTTATTTTAAAAGAAGTAACTTCTTATTGGTTAGATAAATTTAAAATATCCATGTTTTTTACATGATGGACAGTATCTTAAATTGTGTCTTATACATAATATAAAAGCCTTATATTTTGCAAACGATTGTTTTCTTGAAATTACCAGGTGTATTCCTTCTTTGTAAATAATATAACACTTTTGATATGTATTGAGGCAGTATACTCGGAAAGGCATCCAGAAAATTGTCTTTGTATTTAATAAAGCTTTGTTCTGTGGTGTATTTCCAAGTTAATATATTGATCCTCATTTATTAAATGTACTGTAGAGTTATTCGTTATATAGTACTTTATGGGATTTTGTTAGAATAGTAATTATTTTAGTGGTTAAAATAAAGTGTATCATATTTTTATTTATGAATGTGTGAAGTTGGAAATATCCTTAAAAATATTGTTTGAATGCATATTAAACAGTATAAATTAATTCATTCATTGGTATATAGTTGCATTTTACATAGAAACTAGAGTGCTTTATCAGTTTTTTTTACAGTATTAAATAACTAAAATTTCTGTTAATCTATATAGCTTATATCAATATTTTATACACTTTATTAATCAGTGCTATATTTTCGTTTTAACAGTCTGGGTATTCATAAACTATTTTTATGTATGTGAACCATTAAAGACTTGCAGAAAAACATTTTAATATGCTGTAGGAATCTTAAAATCTAATTGAAAATTGTATTATTGAAACATTGTGTGCATGTGCAGTAGAATGAAAAATTGTTCTGGCTCAATGTTTTGAATTTTTGCATGACATGTAAAAGTAGTATTTTTGGAGAAAAATAAATCTGGAAGAATATTTTGGTGTTTAGCATGACTAATAGTGTAATTTTTGTATGTAAAGTGGAGAAAACTCCTTTTCACTACTATTTTTTTATCTTCCTTTTCAATAAGTATGCTTTTAAATATATTTCATGTTTTTTATCCTGGAAGAGAAAATCTCGATTTCGAGAGGATTATCTAATATTTGTCGGTTTCAACAATACAAGCTAATTTTTATACTTTCAGTGTACAATTATTAGCAACGATCATGGCTGACACAATTATTTCATGAGTAATGAACTGATGTGTTAAAGAAAGATGGACAATTAATTTTAGGTTATTTACTGTATACTCCAATGAATGCGAGCTGTTTATTGTTCAGGTAGATTTAATTACACATATTTACCATAAATAAAATGAATCTTTTCACTGTGCCCGGTGACGCATTCAGAAAATTGACTTTATTTTTAATGAAGCTTTTTTCTGAACTGTGTTTCCAAGTGTATACTATCAATCCTTGTTTATTAAATTTATCCTATATGATTTTTACTACTAAGAATTTAAATCTCTTATTGTTCTGATAAATTTAAATGCATAATTTTATTTATTTTGCAAGCTGGGTTTCTATGTCTCATTTGATGAGAAAAAAAAGTTGCATTTATTTATTACATTAGCTATGGAGTTATTTATGTTTTGCATTGTGGGATTTAGATTATATAACACTTACTTCAGTGGAAAAAGAAAAATTAAATTTTCCATAAGGAAAATATTTATATTTGATTGTGTAATTAACAGTTTCATAAGTTAATGCATTTATTTCTATAAAATTGAATTTTACAGAGAAATTAGTTCATATTACTGTGTTTAAGCAATTAGTTTTTGCAGTATTTAAGACTTTAGATTTCTTTATCAAGTTATACAGCTTATATTGAAATTTTATCCCCTATGTCCATTAATGCTACATTATTGTGTTTTGTGTTCCGAGTATTAATAAATTATTTTAATATATCTGAACTATTAAATAGTTATGAAAACATTTCAATATGCAGTAGCTGTCTTAAAATCCAATGCAAAATTATATTGTTGAATAATTATAAAAATACACAGCAGTATATAAGTATTTCAGCCTACACATTCTCGTATAATCCTATTTAGCCACTCTGTATCACTAGTCTTGACCTCTTTCTTATGTATTTAATTTGCAGTGTTGCACAGTTTTGTTTTATGTTCTATATTGATTTTTATTTTAAAAGAAGCAAATCTTTTATTGGTCAGATAAGTTTAAAATATCCATATTTTTTACAATGATGGACCCTATGTTTAATTATGTTTTATACAATGGAAAAGAGTATTATATTTTTCAAAGGAATTTTTTTTATGAAAATACAAGGTGCATTCCTTCTTTGATAACACTTTTATGCTTTAAAACAATTCTTGCTTAGAACACTTTTGATCTGCATGGAGACAGTATTCATTAACTCTGGAAGACATCCAGAAAATTGTCTTTGTATTTAATAAAGCTTTGTTCTGTGGTGTGTTTCCAAGTTAATATTACTGATCTTCATTTATTAAATATACTATAGAGTAATGTATTATATAGTTCATTATTGGATTTTGTTAGAATAAATAGTAGTTATTTTTAGTGGGAAAAAATAATGTTCTTCATATTTTTATTTATAAACGTGTGAAGTTATAAATTTCCTCAAGAACATGGTTTGAATGCATCCTTTGGTATTGGAGGATAGATCAGAGGGTAAATAAGAGCAGTGGACTGTTAATTAAATAAATTTATTGTAAACAAAAACATGAACGATCAAGGCACAATTTAAATAAATTCTTAAGTAGTAACATTCAAAGAGAGACGATTCTCATTCCCAAGGGGGAATACGACACAAGGGTCCGTTCGCTTAGGCGATCCGAACGAGAATGAACTCCAGTCAACTTCGCACCCCCAAGGACACGAAAGACGACAGCTACAGTTCATTCAACTCTGCACCCACAATGGCGCGAAACTCCGCGGCGAATGGAGGGACGCGTAGGCGTCAAAATCCCGGCCGACGTTGAAATATACATATTTCAAGAAAAGCATTCTACAATAAGCAATAATTCTTATAGCATGAAAATTATCATTTACACATTAAACAATATTAAAATAATAAGTTCAATCATTAGCAATATTCAAATGAAACATGAATCACAATTCATATCCAACTAATAAAAAAGAGGAAAGAATTTTTTTTAAAAAAAGAACATTTCAATATTATAATATTAAATAGTGAATATTATACACACAATAGTTTACATAAATGCACATTTCAAGAGAACAGTATAATGAGTATATAGTGGCATTTTTTTTACCTTTCAATTGGAAGTACACACAATCTGGAAACAGATCTCTTGAATATTCCTGTCTTCGTTTTAATATCAACTACCCGTATAATATTATCTTTCCCAGGATAGAGTTTAACTACGCGACCTAAGGGCCAATTAGAGACGGGAACATTGTCTTCTTTAATTAAGACCATATCACCAATTTTAACGTTGTCCTTTTTGAACATCCATTTGTGACGTTGCTGCAAGTTATTTAAATAATTTTTACTCCAATGTTTCCAAATTGCCTGAACTTTCTTAGTTAATAATTGCCACCTATTAAGACGATTATCATTTAATTCTATCATCAAAGGTTCGGGAATAGCCGTAATGGGCCGACCAATTAAAAAATGACCAGGAGTCAAGATTTCTAGATCTTCCACTTCACAGGAAAGTGGTGTAAGGGGTCGAGAATTGAGTAATCACTCAATTTCAATTAAGATTGTTATAAATTCCTCATAAGTGAGACAAGTATTACTTACAACTCGTTAAAAGTAGAATTTAAATGCTTTAACACCAACTTCCCAAAGACCACCGTGATGAGGTGCTCTGGGGGGAATGTGGCTCCAGGTTATTTCTTCTTCAGATAGAAAGTTTTGAAATAAAGCGTCTTGTTGCTCCATTAATTTAAAAAGACGATTGATTTCATTTTTAGTTCCTACAAAATTCGTAGCATTATCCGAAAGTATTTTTCTACACTTACCTCTTCTAGCCATAAATCGTTTTAAAGCTGCAATGAGAGCTTCAGAAGAGAGATCAGATACTAATTCAAGATGAATGGCTTTCGTAGAGAGACATATAATAATGCAAACATATATTTTAGTAGGAGGATCCCTCTTGCGTAACTTAGTTTTGATATAGAATGGCCCAGCAAAATCTATGCCAACAGAGTTAAATACAAAATTAGGATTAACTCTGTCCTCAGGTAAGTCTCCCATTTTTTGACTGATTATTTTAGGATTAGCTTTGAAGCAAGTTACACAACTGTGCACAATCTTTCTGCATAAATTTCGCCCATTTAATGGCCAAAATTTCTGCCTAATATTATACAACAATGCTTGAGGCCCTGAATGAAATTGAATTTTATGGTAATACTGAATTATCATATCGGTAACCTTATGCTTGGCAGGCAATAGTATGGGATGTTTACTGTTGTAGGGAAGAATTGAGTTCCTTAACCTACCACCTACCCTCAGGATTCCTTGTGAATCAAGAAAGGGAGAAAGACTCTTTAACTTAGAATTGGGAGTCACATTACCACACTGTTCAAGGCTGTGAATTTCATTGCCAAAGGTTCTTGCCTGCACTTCTCTCAAAATATAAATTTCAGCGTTTTGCCGTTCTATTTTACTTGGAGCTCCACATTCCTTTGAGTTCTTTTTACATTTATTTATAAATCTGAAAATCAAACTTATGATACGTATTAATTTTTGAAAATTATTGGAAATACAAATTACATCATCAAATAAAGCAGAAGTTTTCACAGTTAAACACACTGAGTCCTTAGATTTGAATTCTGATAAATAATTTTTATCAGACTGGTTTAGTTCAGTTTCAGAGTTCAAGGAATTGAAAAAATCAGGTCCCTGAATCCAAAATTGGTTATTCACAAGAAACTGGGCATCTATTCCTCTAGAAAGGAGGTCAGCCGGATTATTTTTTGAAGTGATGTGAGACCAATGATACTCCTTAGTAAGCTCTTGTATCTGAGCTACTCTATTACTCAGAAAGGTTTTTAAAAGATGAGGAGGAGTATCAATCCACGATAAGGCTATAGTAGAATCAGCACAGAGAAGGACTTGATCTATTTTTAATTTCAGTGCATTAAGCACTTTTCTTGTGAGCTGGGCTAGCAGTAGACAAGCTGCTAACTCCAATCTCGGTATGGTGACACTTTTAATGGGTGCCACTTTAGATTTACTGCAAAGAAGAAAGGTGTTATTATCAGATGGATCACACACTGATTGTAGATATATCACTGCACCATATGCCTTTTCCGAGGCATCGGAAAACCCATGTAGGATAATTTCCTTGGGATTTGGTCGAAGCACAAATCTTGGTATTTTTATGTTTTTCACATAGCTCAGACTTGCAATGAATGAAGACCACTCCTGAGCGATGTCTGAAGGCAGTTTCTGACTCCAGTCGATCTGAAGTAGCCACAGACGTTGAAGAAATATCTTGGCCTTGATAATTACAGGACCAAGAAGTCCGAGAGGATCAAAGAGTCTAGCTATC
>BGPR01001369.1:246771-263064 GCA_013235015.1 Araneus ventricosus | reverse complement strand
TGTTTATAATAATTTAATTGAATAAGAAGTTGTTAATATATAACTACAACTATACAAACAATAATACAATAATATACAAACCCAGACTGTTTTGAATTATGTAAGAGCCTAATGTATAGTGTATGGAAGCAGACACGATGTCTATTCAGATAAATAGACAATTTCTTAGTAGCCATGTACTTGGTAAAAACCTATATTGCATTAAGTATGCGCGCACACTTCTAGATTTTTTATTAATACTGAATGTTAGGCTAATGTGAAAACTGTTTATAATAATTTAATTGAATAAGAAGTTGTTAATATATAACTACAACTATACAAACAATAATACAATAATATACAAACCCAGACTGTTTTGAATTATGTAAGAGCCTCATGTATAGTGTATGGAAGCAGACACGATGTCTATTCGGATAAATAGATAATTTATTAGTAGCCATGTACTTGGTAAATACCTATGTTGCATTAAGTATTCGCACACACTTCTATATTTGATATTAATACGGAATGTTAGGTAATTAAAAGCTGTTTATAATGATTAAATGCATTAGAAGTTGTTAATATCTAAATTTTGAAGCTACATTTGTTACTTTTGCCGCTCTACAAATTTTTAAATATTGTACAATTAATTTTTCTGCCTTTCGTGCATTTACTGTGTTATTTATTTCCTTCATTTATTATTATTATTTACTTTTTGTTTGTTATGAAGCACTATCTAATTTTGAACTTTCTTTTCTGCATCGTACGATATGGATTATTAAGAGTAGGAAATATGTTTTCAATTAATTTTTTTCTACAGAAAATCTTTTTTTTTTGTCTATTTTGAACATTCGGGGGGAGATTCATTTATTTTCCGATATCATTGAAAAATGATTATGGACACTTAAAAACCATGGACACTTTAAAATCTCTGAAAAACACATAAAAATTATTGTAACGCATCCACTTGATTTTGATATTGCAATCTTTCTAACATTTGATCTGTATTATTGTGAAATTTTTTATAACGGACAGTGCCTGAACTCTCTTTTCCTATAGGTCTTTTATATTCGCCTATAAAACATATTCTTTTGCGGAGTAAAACATAAATGAGCAAATTGAAATCCATTTGTTCTCTTTTATAATGACGATAGCAATATTAATTATTTTTAATGCTTTATCAACAAAATAAAATTCAGATTAACATATTCTCTGTCACTATTAAAGCCTGAGATTTGATACGTCTATCTAATTAGATGGATCCTTCTCTTCTATCTCTCAACTACAGTAGAGAAGGGGTCATCTACTGTCTATCCACCAAGAGAACTGTCGCCATCATATTCTCTAGTTTACGGCGGTCTCTATAGCAACTGGTTATGCTAGGGAAGATGCATTTAGAATAGGAGGAATCCATCGGAAGTCGGAGTTATTCATGGCCCCAGTTTGAGGCGGAAAACCTTTGAATGAACTTCTACCTACTAGAAATTGATTCTTCCTGGTTTCTATAGCGACCACCATAAACTAGACAATTTGGCGGCAAGAGTTCTCATGGTGGACAGACAGTGATTAGCTAATAGGTTCTGAACACGTCGGTGTCAGTGAATGTGTTAACCTTCCATCGGGCGCGTGTATGTGAGATATGCACTAAAGAAGAATTTCGTTTTATATCTTTAACCGAAAAGCGATACGAAAGAATGAACTTGACCCTTCTTCCACCTCTTTTTCACGAACTGTTGGTCATCGCTTAGAATTCGAGGCGTTAATAGGACTCTGCGAATCTGCTATTTGTACATCAGATACGCGCGACTGTTTAGGCTTAAGTCAGTAAAATGAATATAAAATTGACCTCCTGCTTTTTATATCTAAAGTTGGTACTTGTTTGTTAAAGTGGCCACCGAACTTATTTGGTGACCTTCGGATTTCGCCAAGTTCGTAAGTTCATTATTCTACATTTCAGATGATTTCGAAAGGATTTGTTTAGGACTACCGTTCTCTTCGCCTGTTGACTTTCTGACGAAGGAACGCTTCGAGACGTGAGCTCATTTTGGAATTTTAAAAAGCGTAGATTCCTAACATTTAATAAACAAGCGTAGCTACAAATTCCTTCTTTGATGAAAGCGAAACCGATGATGTTTCCTAAGCTTAAAAAATTTCCCCCGTACCTCTTTAAATGCCGCAGGCATCGCATGCATAATTTGTCCATTTTAGATGTCGCAGTCATCGCGTGCGCAAGAGACCAATAAAAAGCTCACTGCGTACCCAAAACAAATGTTCTCACATCGGCAAAACGTCTTCCATCATGGCGATATATCTCTGATGCTTGGCGATTCAATCTCGGTGGCGCTATATCGTGCAAATACCCGAAATGTTTAATGTTTGCTTTATTTCCATATTCTATTTACTGTTTTATATTACAAATGTAAATATTTCAGTTGAAAAATTAGATATTTCATCTATTTTGTTTTCAAGTCATTCAGATAATTCCTTAGTCATTTTATATTGTTTTTCTATTTTATGTTTACATTGTTTCCATTCGTTTTCATTCAAAAGAAGCTTAAAATACGTGTCCTTATTACCCAATTACAACCCAAAATTAAAAATTACCCTTTTGGAAATTGATATTTTACTCTAGCGTATCTAGGAAATTCGTGCGACCTTTCATGTTGGTACAGAGGGCTTGCTAGCTGGAAGATTAAAATCGTTAATGAAATGCTTTAGAAGTAAAATCCAGATTGTTCTAGATCCAAATAGATACAATTAATATTATATCTCGTCAGATAAAAGCATCACTATGCAAGAGTAAATTCTTAGGTTCTGAATGCACAATGTGTCACCATGCGTAACAAGCAGGTCGCAGCCAGAATTCATCAGAGCATGAATCTCGAACTTGCTTCATTATGATTAGTTAATGGCTACATTAACTAGAATTCTTATAATGCATGACTTTGGCTTCATCTGTCATGACATCTGACAGTTCTATTCTGATAAGCTGTCGGACCTAAATATTGCACTTAGGAGGCAGCCTGCATTCACTTGAAGGCATTTAGGTAGACGCTGACAAATTTCTTATCACTTATGCAGATATTATATATATGAATGCTGGTATCAAAATTCGTGTAGTGTGTTTTAAACAAATGATAACACAACGAAAGCTCATAAAGGTTTCCATTTGAATTTATTAAATCAGATTAAATGTTAATGCAGGTTTTTAGTTTATTTCAATTCATTGCATACAAAGTTTAATTCGGCAACAAATTGTTCAGAAAGTTTAAGTGTGCAATAAAATCCGTTATTATCGATTTAAAAAATCTAATCTTATAAACTCGAAATTGTTAGCAAATATTTAAAAATGCGCGCAGTTAACTTCTTCGTAAATTTTAAAACATAATTTCTTCAAAGTTTCTGAGTCATAATTAAAGAGTAATTTTATTTAAGCCTTTAAATTATTTTATTAAATTTGCAATGTTGAAATTCTCTCAGTACATTGAAGCAATCAGAAATTATCAATATTATCTATCATAACTTTTTAAAATAATTTATTGAAATTATTAAACATTTGTCAAATATTTCACATAAATATATCGAATTATTTTAGGAACTAAGATACACTTCGTGATAGAAAATATTAAAAATAAACCTCATAAAAAAAGCAGAGATCAATTATTATAAAAACAGAAATTGAACATGAAACTTGAATCCAACTTTTTCAGTTTATTGTGTCCTTAAATTAAGCGCCAAATAAATCATGTTAAATTACATTTTGCATGAAAATCAGAATAAAACCAGAGATTCATCAGAAACAGTTTAATCTGTCTCATAATTTTAGGTCAGTAAAAATGATACACATATTGACAGACTCCTTTTGTATTAATATTATGTTTGAAGAATGACTTTTTATACGTAATCAAATTCAAAATTTCCTCCTAAATGCAGGATAGAATGAATAAATACTTCCTATGTTCATCAACATAATAATATTAACCCTCTGAGCACCCAATTATTTTGAACTTTCAGCTGTCAGTTTAGAAAACTTAATTTTTAAAAGAAATGAATCGATCTTCTTTGTATTTAATAATATCTCTGAAATCTTAAGAAGTAGAAAATCACCAGTCACAGTTTGCAAATTGCCTCTGCATTCTAGAGATTTCCCTTCAAATTTGACTTGTTTAAATAGATATATATGCGAGAGAAATGCTTAACATTGTTTGAAAACAAATAAAATAAACATATGTTTTATGACAGGAAATATTTTTTTTACATATTATTTAAATATTTCTTTATTCAAAAAACCTCTTGGTAAACAGCATTCCGTGTGAAGTATTTTTCATTGTTTAATAATTTTCCTTATACTTCAGATGTCTTTGTGTAAATTTTAACGTAATTGGGAATCCTAGACTTTGAAAGTGCAACATAGAGCTGTCCATGTGAAAAGACAGGCTCATCGAGGTAAATTCCAACATGATCGAAAATTTGCCCCTGCGATTTGTTGATAGTCATCGTGTAAGCTGGGATTAACGGGAACTGGTGGCGGTTGAGAACGAATGGTAGATTCACGTCACTGGTGGCTAATTTAATTCTTGGCAAGAAAACAACATCGCCACGATTGCATTCAGATACAATTTGGCGTCCAAACTATATCACTCGCATGATATACCACTGACGTAGTTTGCCAATTTCTATTAAAAACGGAAATTAATTTGAAATATATGATTAATATAATTTAAAATTTATCGGGAACTAATTGATCATAGCGAGATAAATTTTATATCAATCGATAGCAAATTTTATTTCACTATTTTAGAGCTATTAAATTTGAAATTAGAACGACAATTACTCTTTTAAATTTAAAATGTCTGAAATTTAGGTGCGCTAATAATGAAATAATACTGTTTTACGTCTCGTTGTGCTATGGCGCGAGTTTTATTGTTAGTGACGTCGGAGCGTTACCGGAGGATATGGGTATTACATTAGTAATACTTAGTCCATGGTTGTTTAAGAAAATATGCATATAAATACGAGCTATCTGCTTTTGAACTGAGCATGAAAAACGGAAAAGGGTGTTTGCGCCTCTCAGTGGGTTAAAAGACTCGATTGCTTATTAAAACCTTTCTTTAACTCAATGTATTCAAAATAATAAAACTATAACAGTAAGGTTTTATCCAAAACATACGCGACTGATTCCTCGAGTACGAATGCTAATAAAAGCGAAAACTCAATTTCATTTCCATTTTCCAATTTTTAGAGACTTCTATGCTTTAAGGAGCAAATTTTTGCCGACACATACTGACAATGAATCCCACAGAAAACGCGTGGGTGGCGAGAAATCTTCCCTTCCTTGAGTAGATATGAGAATGATTTTACAAAAGAAGGATTTTATTTTTCTTTCTTTCTTTCTTTGTCATTTAGAAGTCGGAGAAAATTATTGTGAAATTTTCCAACCTTCAATATTCATTACGGAAAATAAGAAATGGATGAAAAAATGCTATCTTCGTAATATTAATACGTTTTTCATCTGCAACAGGTAATCTGAGCCTCGAGAGCCACATGTGATTGTTGGGGCACAAAAAAGTTATTTAAGTTAAATGGAAATTTAAAGGGAAACTAGTATAGCTTTATACATAAAAATTTATAAATGTGGCTCGCAAAGCAGAGATTTCAATCAAGGCCTTGCAAATGTCCTTTACGTTGTATTTCAGTGAATGAAGTTTTTTATGCTTTTCTTCTCAAGACTTATAAAAGACATTTCATTGTAGATACAGATCTAAATATTTGCTTCGTTATTATGGATGGCAAAGGAGATTGATTCTGAGATTAAAATTTACAAAAGGAGAATGGAGTTTTAATTTATAAATAGTACAATTGTTGTTTAATTATAGAGAATTAGATAGAAAGTACTTAAATGTGATTGTTTAAAAACTCATATTGAAATAAATATGTGAAAAAAATATATAATCGAACACGTACGCAAAAATTGCATCAGGCTAATTAAAAATAAAAAAATATATCATTATTAACATATGTATATATTTAGTTAAATATTTCAGTTAATCAAAATACGTGTTATATTTTCAATATATACAAATATTAATTTAAAAATTAAAATTAAAATCAAATTACCTTATCAATAATCATATAAATGAAATGCAAAAGATAGTTTGATTAAAGACTATTACACTATGAAAGAAGACAACCTAGAATTAGAATTCCAACAATCAAATGCCTATCAGCCTTGGGAACTGATATGTCGCATTAAATCTAGATTTGTGACGCCAACCCTCTGCGAAAGCCACTTGTTGGAAATATATATATATATATAGAATATTTAATATTTTTAAACTGCGTATCTGAATCAATTCATGCTTCATATATAAATAAATGATAATTTTAGCAGCAAGAGGAAAAAATGAATAAAGGGTTAATGAAATCTTCAGTTGTCATTATGTACGTATCAAATAATATCATGATTTGGTTCGTCGCTTGTGCGAATAATATGTGATTTTTTACTCGAAGTTTATTCATAACTTATTTAAGTTTTATAAGTTTCATTTATGTTATTAATTAATATGCTTGGTGCAAGATAAGAGATTTGATTCTTGTGAATGGAAATTCTTAGTAATTCAACTTTAACCAACCCAATGAAATTTAATTTTCGACAAATAATTCCCCGTGTAAAATCGAGTAATCAGCAACAAAAATGTAGAACTTAAAATACAATTACAGTAAAGTAACTTTTATTCGTCTTTAAAAGGACTGACGATAAACGACATATAAATGGAAAGACGTAAAATTGAAAACTTAACAAGTTTCATCTATAACTTATTGAAGTTTTATTTGTTTAATTTATGTTATTAACTAATATGCTTGGTGAAAGATAAGAAATTTGATTCTTGTGAATGTAAATTCTTAGTAATTCAATTTAAACTAACCAATGCAATTTAATTTAAGACAAATAATTACCTATGTGAAATCGAGCAATCAGCAAGAAAATATAGAAATTAAAACACAGTTACAGTAAAGCAACTTTTCTACATCTTTAAATGGACTGACGTAAAACGAGGTATAAATGAAAAGACGTATAATCGAAGGCTTGCGTCGTATGAACGACGTACAATCGAAGCTTTGCGTCGTGTAATCGAAGCATTGCATCGTATATACGACGTATAATCGAAGCTTTGCGTCGCATAAACGATGTATAATCGAAGTTTTGCGTCGTATAAACGACGTATAATCGAAGCTTTGCATCGTATAAACGAAGTACTTTATCATTACAATGTATGCGAAGGAATCGGGATTGTGATGAAACGAAGTATGAATGTAAACGATGCATAGATGAGAAACGTATAAACGATGTTCTACTGTTTGTGTTACTTATATAGTTCCAGAAAAAATAAATTAACCCTCTGAGAGGTTAGTTATTTTAATCTATTTGTTTTAAAGTCTTAAAAATTCGCTTTTAAAGTGAATAATTGGATATTTATTGTGTTTAATCAAGTCTCTGAAGTCTGAACAACATTTGATCCATGGTAGTTTAAGAAATTATACACGCAAACATGGATTATCTGCTTTGGTACTCAAGATGAGAAACGGAAAAATATGTGCAGAACGCTTAGAGGGTTAATTCGCATTGTTATAATTTTAGACAAAGACATCCGCTGCATACACTGTAAAAAATATCCGTTTTTTTCCGGACTTTTTCCGTATATTTGACGGTTTAAAGCTGTTTTGTTGACAAAACGGTTTTTCCCCGTTTTCCGCTCCAGCCATAAACGGTTTAAAACCGTCAGTTCGAATTCTATTTTTCGTCAGACGGTATTGCTTTCCGTATGGTAACTTTCCCTTTTCTTAAATGTAATTTTATTGCATTCATTTCATGTTTTTAATAGGGTTCCATCTACGCTATTGTTTACACATGTTGCAGTAACCTGTTGTCACTCATGAAAGCTAACCTTAACCTGTTCTGGCAATAGTTGATTTTTACACCACTAGGTGGCGCCACTAGAGCTATAGTGACTTTAAAACTCAAATAGATTATTTTTACTTCATTTCCTGAAGTCTCCGGTGGTCTAGTGATTAGAGCGACTGCCTTTTGTTTCTATGAACGCGGTTTCGATCCCCGGCTCGGAGGAGTTCGAAGATTTGTCACCATCTTGCATCGAAATCGTCCAAGTAAGTTCAATTAAAAATTAGATTAATTGAAATTAATAATAATGCCTTGATTAATTAATATTCCTAATCGATAATACACATCAGCACGTTTCAACTCAACTCGAACAGAAGGAAGAAACAACTCAACTCAGTCGATGACGTCACTTACTTCGATGATTTAATTTTTAACGAGAAAACTTGATCTCATACGGTAAAAAACCGTTGTGCCTACGGATTTACTTCGTAACTTTTACGGTTTTGCACAACCAACCCATCTGCCGGTTTAAAACCGTAAATTTTACGGGATTTTTTTTACAGTGTATCATAAGAGAAGAATCGTGAGTGTAAGGTTCAGCTATTAAAATAGTTATTTATTGACACAATATTTATCTAAAAATATGCAAGCAATTGATTCCTTTGAATCTCTGCACCATTCATAAATATTATCAAATACATTTATTTGCTAAACTCTCTCAGAATGGAAAAAATAGAACACTTCAAAATATTGAAGTTCTTTTCAAACCGCTGGATTTTACTTTATGCTAAAGGAATAAAAAACAGAAGCTATTTTGACGAAAAAACCTTTGATGTATTAAGCAATCGATCACATTGTTATTTTTAGGACAAACAACATTCTGCACGAAGTCTACCTTCAAAGCAGTAGAAGAGAAAATGCTAAGCCCTTTTTCTATCTACAGGCTCTTTGAATGAATGAGGAAGCTTTTTACCAACCTTTAGAAATATCAGGATTATCCTTAACCGCAGAAGATTCCGCCTTTACTGTCGAAAATTGAAGTGAAAGAAGTGAAACGCCGTGAAAAAATATTCTTGGATGGAATTAATTTATTTTTTCTGCTCTTTTTGCCGCCTTTCTGGTTCTTTAGGTTGGCTTCGTTTTATTTCATTCGCTCCAGCGAGTTGAAGTGTTTTCTTTCTGCTCCCGGAACTTTTGGAAGGAAGTTTTTGCCTTATGTTCATACATAAATAGATCTCGCCTTTATGGCAATGAAACTAAATATTTGCAGAACCCCTTGTATTAAGGTAGGTTATCGCCTTCTTTTTATAGATTTAGCTTTTCAGGTTCCGTATCAGTGTAGTGAATTTACATTCACTGCATATTCACTTAGTGAATCCTTTGAGAAAAATGAGAATAACTTAGTTTCTGTTGAATCCGATGAGATTAATAAATTTCAAAGCCTTGCTAATTATTAATTTAGTGACAATAATTAAATGTATCTAAAAATTGAAATTTTGTATAGATATAAAATAAAAATGTAAAGCATATGCACAAACTAAAGTATGGATGTAAGAAATTAGTAAAGTACTCATTAATAGGAGATTTCGCTTGTAAAATTATAAAAGTTTAATTTATGATATTCTACATGTCTTTATGTAGGAAATGGACTTAACTATAACAAAAATACAGTTTTTAAAAAATCAGTTGCTATGAGAAAGGTATATCTTAACAGATGTTGTTTACTTCCCTTCTTAATAACTGTTTTTCTCACATGCACTCTAAAATATTACGTGAAAACCAAATCTTTTTGTGAGCATCAAATAAAATTGAACAATGCAGCATGTGCTATCACTTTTGAAAATATGAATTTTTTAATAGAATTACTTTCTTTCTTGTTTTTAAATTTCATTACTGAAAACGGTCTCTCAAAGGTAAACTGTGGCGTGGATATAGACTGAATTCGGAATTCAAATACTTCAAATCAAGAATTTTTTTATACCTGAAATATTGATTCAATATTCATCTCAATGTTTATTCCGGGGCAAATTTATCACATCGAGATAGCTTTAAAATATTTATTGTTCCAGAATATAAAACAGCCTTGAACGTTGTTATGCTATAATTTATGCAGACTTTTGAGTTATTAGTTATTCTCACTAAACAAAAATGGAAGAAAAGTTTTTAAGTGTTTCTAGATACATTACCAAATAGTTCTGCATTCCAAGAACCAAATTAACTGTCCATGGAAATTCATAACAAAATTTGGCATAAAATAAACTAAAATTTACACTACGTCTAGCAGACGGTTTTGGGTTGAAATTCACAAATTTTTTTTATTGTTTTAGTTTAAAGCCCATTTACTTAGCTTTCTAAATCTGGGTTTATTTTATTTTTGCAATGAATAGAAACGGAGATATAGAATTTTTTTATAAAACACGGTAGCTAAAAACGAAACCGGAAGTATGCAGTTTTCCCTCGTTATACCAAATACACCGCACTCTGAAGAATTTGCCTTTTATTTATTTCAATTAATTATATACTCTATCTACAAGCCATGTCAATTTGAATTGTATTTTGGGTTTCGACAAGCTGCTATGGAAATTTTTGCCAAAATGCACATTTGTGGAGTTACAAAATTCATGTTTTGGGACATCAAAAGCTGAATTGCTGTTTAATGATTGATTTTATGGCCTTAAAACAGTATTTGATGAACTGGGAATAGTTCCTGGCAAATATGTACATTGAAATAATATCTTAACCTCGATAACCGTAGAATCGTTACTTCTAAGAGACAGTCTTTGGCAGGAACAAAAAAATTACGGGCTCTCAGAATGAAAAAATGTGGTAAGATTCTGAATAAAGAAGGTATATCTTACGAATGTGACAAAATTCAAAAGAAGTTAAATAAATATATTTTTAATGAAAAGCAAATTAAAGCAGTAAATGCGTTTTTTGAAAAACTTATATTTTGTCAAAAGTTACTTACGGAAAAGACGATATGTCAAAAAATTATCTATATATTTGCTTGAAATTTTGTATATATATTGTCTTAAGTGTAGTAAAGGCAATGAACTAGAGATATTGTTTTGAGAACAATGGTTTTTGATTTAGAGCTGCTTAATGTTGATTATACTTACGCATTTTGTGAAATTTTGAATAAAAGAATACTCGACTGGTCATAAATTTCCTTTAAATGCAAGTTCTTAGATCCTAGTTCATTGCCTTCACCATAGCTATAAATGTGCTGTGTAGAGAAATAATTTGAATATATAGATTACAAATTACAATTTCTGCTAGAGTGTTTTGCTTTTTGCTCTAATTTTCCCCATTTTTACCTAAACTATCGCATTCTACTGAATCTCAAGTGACATAAAATTTCCTGACTGGTATTAATCATTGTTTGAAATCATTTTGAGTAAGAAATGAAAGGAAATTGCACTTTAAAAAAAGCGCAATAATTCGTTCCCGCACGTAGTCAGATACCTTAAGAGTTTTATATTTTTTTTTTATCATAAATGTCTGGGATACGGATTTTCTTTGTTATAAATTAATATTTTATCAAATCATCTTAACAAACTACCTTCATCTCAGCACCAAGTTTATATCAATTGTTAAAACTATCCACGATATGAGACTGTTTATTAATACCAAATAAAAAAAAATTATGATTTTTTTTCTATGAACCAATTAAAGAAGTTATTAACCAGTGACTTTTAAACCATTTTAGAAAAGTTATTATTCATGGAAATTAAAAAAAATAAGTATTCAGTGCTATTCGTTTTACAACGCCATATCCTTGACACGTTCTTTAATAATAACATTTTCAAATATATCACATGTGATCTTCAATAATGCATGCAAAAATGGATTCAAGTATTAAATATATTCAGAAATAATTATAAAATGCATCGACGCAATTTGTCTTTCCTGCTATTGCAAGGACAAAGGTAAATTAAAATTGAATAATCGATTTCGAATGTTTCTTATACAAATCTTTATGCTATCAAATAACAGTATATTTTCAGATTTTGAATCAATTTTCTAGTGACATAAATTGGGGAAACAATTACTGTTATATTAATTGCATAAATTTCATTGATAAACTTTTGAGTTTAGTCAGATAATTGCCTTGCTTCAAAATCGAATAAAGGCGACTAGTAGATAATTGTTTCAGTAGAAACAAACAGAAGCTTTCAATGGCTCATTAGACAATTATCGGTCAATATCGTCATCAGTTTGATTTTATTTTTCTATTCATCGTGTTGATTAATATTTAAAGAATAAACAATCCATACAAGTTTGGAAGAGTTTCACCAGCTTTAAACGATATTGCATTGTGAGAATTAATTATATTGATAGAATGTTTTACAAAATTGGATATTTACACCAATAGTGTCAGGGACTGATTTTGGAAAACGAGATTGAAATATTTGCTGAAATAACTGTTGAAGAATAACTAAATATTCATAGCTCAAACTAATAACATGGAGATCTTTAAGCTAAAGAACAATTCCCAAAAGCAATCGAACTATTAATAGAATGAAAGATTGATTAAACCTTTGCGGTCAAGTACGGCGCATAGAGTGCACCAGTGGGTTTGCACTGATATGCTGAGAAAAGACGAGGGAAAATAGAAAGCTCTACACCCCTCTAACCTCCTATTAGCAATCCCCAGTCCCTGTCAGTCCCATCTTGTTCTGATAGTTCCCATTGACCTTGAAGTAGTCAATTCGGTTTCATCGCGAACATAAGTGCATGCAACGCTCTCCCTAATCCAACAGGGCTGCATATTTACAAACCCTACCCTGATACGCCAAAGGCAGGAAATCGGACAATATCATTGGTTAGCTTCGAAGAGCCGGTGACGTCATTCTTTGCTCTCGCACTTAGCGTACGGAAATCATAACAAAAGAAGTCCTTGAATGTGATCTTTGAATTAGTTTAGGATTCCGTTGCTTGGACTTCGCGAATTCGATATGAACCGAAGTCGCAATTTTATTTAGTCGAGCGATTATTCTTTTTCATTTTTACTCACAAATAACTTGGATTTGACTGAGCAAATTTGCTTGAATATTACTGTGGAGAGTTTATTCGACAGATACCAAATGGAACGGCAGAAAATCATGTCCAACGGAAGAAGGATTTGTTTACTGGTAAGTTTTGTTTCGTTAGCGAGCAAACAATAAATGCGAGGCAAAGATATATGTTGGATACTGCTTAAATTTGTATCCGAAGTCATTCAGTAAATATATCATTGTTTTGTTATGATTTCCGTACGCTAAGTGCGAGAGCAAAGAATGACGTCACCGGCTCTCGGCGAAGCTAGCCAATGATATTGTCGGATTTCTTGCCTTTCATGTATCAGGGTAGGGTTTGTAAATATGCAACCGGGTTATCGTAGCAAAGAGGGAAATTATTCCTCCAGAGCAATATTCGGTGTATGCGATCTCAGCGTACGTTAAATCTGTCGAGGATTAAACGTTCTTCTGCTGGTGTGATGGGAATGTTGTGGAGAAAGTTTGGTATTATGGATGGCGCTAATGCTGTGGATGATGATGTCAGTCTTATTTTGTATAGAGGTGGATGTTTAGCAGCAATCGGTAGTTATTGAACCTTTGAAATCGAGATGTTGGAAAGATGTATACTTAGCCCTTCAGCACACGCACCGGTTTTGGAACGTTAGCACACGCTGGGGGTCATTTTGACACCAAATTGTTGGACACTTAATCCTCATTTTATTGGCTATTTGTACAAAAATAAAATATGGTCAAAGTATAAAGCATTTTTTCGTGCAAATAACTTGTTTTTAAGACACAAATGCGATTTTTACCCTTTGAGCAAACAATTATTTTGAACTTTTTAGCTCTCAGGTTAGAAAACTTTGCTTCTGAAGTAAACGAAGCGATCTTTTTTCATATTTAATTATATCTCTGAAATCTTAAGAATACTTTATCCATGATTTTTATGAAAATATACATATAAATACGAGCTATCTTCTTTTGAACTGAACATGAAAAACGTAAAAAAGACGTTTGCGCCGTACGGAGGGTTAATACGAAAAATGAAAGTTGAATGTTTCTCCCCTTCTCCACACTTTTTCGGTATTCTCTTCTTTTCAGCTGGCGCACGTTCCTACGCTGTCATAGCCGATGACGTTAAATGAATCCGACACGTTGGCACTTGCACGGGTCAGTTTGACCCGAAGCTCCCTAGTAAAAAGGGAGAAACCCCGTTTCACTGGTTACTGCTGTTCTTTTCTTCTTTTTTTAGCTTCCCCATGAAGGTACAGGAAGTGACAGGTCCAAGTTTTTAGTAATCCCCAGAATATATTAACAGAAGAGAAAGGGTGGTGTCAAAAAGACCCCATGCGCGTGCTGACGGGTTAACTCAACACCATGGTCGAATGTATGCGTGTGGATGATACGTTTAATGTGTGAATTTATGTTTGTTTTTACGAAGGCTCGAGCGTCTCTTTTGGAATAGTTTTTGTCCTTGCCTTTCATATATAACATCATGCCCTCAGTTAGTCGCCGTCCCACTAACTGGATTAGAGAGGATGTTATTTTCTTCTCTCAACATGGCCCTTTCCCTGCCTACCTCAAAAGGTTTCACCTGTCTCACAGCGATTTTTGAAGCTGTGGTGGAATTGGCACGGCACTTCACTACGCCACGGAGTGTATTTAAACAGTGTCTTGGCATATGAGGAAGCCAGCGCCAAACTTCGAACAAGAATGGCTGAAAAGAGTCGCCAATAACCTTGTCTCCAGGCATAAAATTCGTGAGATTATCAAATTCATGAGCGCAAACAGAGATCTTTTCCGGCCTCCCTAGCCTTCAACTTTCCAGTGAGCTGAACTAAAAGACTCAATTACCGGACATTCCCCGCCTTCAGAAAAGAAAGGAATAACAACATCTAAGGAAAAGAAATTACGAACTAATAGTGTAACAGTGAAAATGCCTGTGCTGTTCATAGTGTAAATATTTCTTTCTTTTTGTTTGTTTTCTTTTTCTTTTTTTCTTAAGTAAAATTCCCGTGTCTTGCCCATCAAATCGTTCAGTGACCGGTCTGGTCACGGGTACGGGGGTAAGAGACGACTTTCTGTGTTGTCCTTGCCTTCCGCGACAGATGTTTGGAGAGGGAATGCTGGCTCGGTAATTGCCCTCGTCATCTGACGACAGTTAAAAATTACGACTTCCGTCGCAAAATACCTCTCCTGTTGCTTCAAAATGGCACATTGTTCTAAAAAATTAAAATTTCCTTTAATAATATTATTTTGAAACAGTATTATCGCTGAACATACAAAATACAATGTATTTTCTTTTCTAGCATTAAGAGAAACATGATGTTTAAAATAAAATCCAAAAAGTCTTTCGAAATTTATTGTCTAAAAGGAGTTTTTCCCTTGGTCTCAACTGTTTATAGTGTTTAGATGGCTTTTACCGTTATTTTCATACTGCACTTCAAAATTCATAATAAAGAAAAATACAAAATATTTCAAAACTCAAAAACCTCAATTTATCTCCAAGATAAATAAAACATAATGCAAAAACTTAATTGAAAAATGGTAAAGACACTATAAATTTCACTGTCGTAACGGATACTGGCTAAAAATTATTGCCATTCTCTCATATCTTTTTGGATTTATCTAATGTTTACGAGGCAGTTTTATGGTCTCGTACTTTTTCAAAATAACGACTCTATTAATTTTTTTATTCGTGTTCTTAGAATTCTATAGAATGGCACCTTTATACATACATGTATAAAAATAAGAAAATTGAGAAGAAGCTTTTTACCTAATCATTGATTTCCGTCAAAAAGCATTAAAAATATTTATTAATGCTTAAAAACATGTTTAAATAAATAAAACCCTAAAATATTTCAACGAAAACAGAAAGAATTATTATAATTTAAGAGCATATAAATGCAGATTTATTCTCTTTTTGCAAAAAGTCAAGAAATAAATAGCAAATCACGGCCTTACAGTAAGAAAATAAGCGCAAATGGAAACACTTCGGGAACAATACAAATTATACAAGCATATAAATTGAGGCGACAACTAAAATTATTTAAAATGAGAATTAATTTTTATGAGTACAAGAAAACTCGTTAAATTAAAAAGCCTAATGCTTCTTTTCACTTTTAATCATGTACTAGAAAAAGGCAAAGAACTTAACAATGTTCATACAAAGAAAACAGTATAAAAACTACTGTAAATATGGAAAGCAATTAAGATTGTTTTTTTATTTTAATTAGCTTTGAATTATAAGAGAACATCATTTCAATGTTTCTAGATACTACACAATTACCCACAACATATGTTACAAATTAATAAACATTGTATGAGATCAATCGTAATCCAGAAAAAAATGAAGATCTTCTGTCTTAAAAATTTATTCATTTTTCAAATACATTTAAAATCAAATTAAAATAT
>BGPR01001369.1:221679-236771 GCA_013235015.1 Araneus ventricosus | reverse complement strand
CTTTGTACTTATTAATTTGCGTCGATCCAATGTAGAACATTGAATTATAATTTTTTAGATTTCATATTCTTTTCTTTGGTTAATTTCAAAAGTTTCCCCGCAACCTAATAATATTACTTGAACGATAGCGAGGCATGTCCTGCGGCCTATTATCGGATTTACGTCAACTTGCCCAACTAGAAAGAGCCCTTGCGGAAATAGGAATGAATAGATTTTACAGTCTATAGACTAGAGAAAGAAGGAAACGCACTCTTGTTACAGATAACAATCTCACCGATCGTCTTCAGAGAAACCACAGGAATCTCATCTCCGAAATTGGGACGGCAAGAAAAGCTTCCCGTACCCCACCGGCAAGCAGCCACCCCATGCACAGATTACCCTCCCTCAGTCCCGCGATAAGAAAACTGCTGGGTAACTTTGGAGGGTGGCAATATGTGTACCTTTTGACTCTTTTTTTTAAATTTTAATTTTAAAAAAATTAAGCGAATTTTTGAGTTTTTCCTTAATAACTGCCGAAAGTTCTACCGCAGAAAAATCATTTTTACACCATCTGAAAGTGCAAAAAATTACCTTCTCAATGATATCAATTAAGTTGGCGGACAATATTTTCTCTAATTTTAATAGCCTTTTTAAAATATATTTTGGCATAATTTACAACAACGTTTCATTGTTGCAGCGCATTTGAAACCGTTTTCATTGTTTAAGCAAGTATTTAATTGCGTGTTTGTCTTTTAGTGTTGAAATGCGAAGTAATATCTTAATACATTTTCTTTCATATTCAATTTCATGAAAGTCTTTATGGAATCTGTAAATCAAGCTCCCTAAGACATTATGTATATTAGGAAACATATTCAAAAAGCTGAATGGTTATGGTTGCTACGTTTTCATTATTTTAAGCACGTTTAAATTCAGTTAAAATAAACTGGCCACATAAATGAGCTGCACCATTTTAAAGTTAAAATAGATTATTTTTTGCAAGAGAAATAAGAAAGTGAAGATGGCGCCAGCAATGTGCAATTAGATGTTGCATGACATGGTCAGTTATTAGACTCCATTGAGGTCATTTATGTAGGTAATGAACAGAACAGGTATAAGGCCATTCATTTCCAGAATAGGAAGTTTAAAATTACATTGTAAAAGCAGCCATGAATGTAAAATTATAAAAGATTCAGTTAAAACCATATTTCGGGCGAACAAGCTGGTCGCCGAAGGCGACTAGTTATATATAAAAATATTTTTAAAAAATTATTAAATTTAAATGAATAAATTGTACAACAATTTAATTCATATGATCGTAAAGGTAATTTTGCATTTTTTGGTGGTGTAAAAATTAATTTTATTTTGCAAATACTTCGCAAGTTATTATGGAAAAATGCCGAAAGTTTGCTTAATTTTTATATAATTGAAATTCAAATAAAACCTTCAATTACATAGCCCCCAAGCTGCACATTAACAACCAACAAAGTATGCTTGTGCCAAATTTCGTAAATCTAAGTCCATCAGTCTACCCTGTAGAGCGCTAACACGAACATTATTATTAGTAGAAATATAAAGCAGATTTTCTGTCTGTGAGCATGTGTTCTTCAAACAATTTTATTTATTCATTAATATTTCGTCCAACATTGATGAAATTTGACTCGTTAGGAACAAGAGAAATATCTCAATTAGTTTATTAAAGTCCAAATGTTGGGTTTTTCCCGTAATATCTTTCAAAAACATAATCGCTTAGAAATTACTTTTACACAATCTCAAAATAAAAAAAAATTAATATATGTCTTTCAATTGTATCAAATTATCTGTTCCCATTTTTCCATTCTTTAACAAAGTTTTAAAAATTATTTTTTATGATTTGCTACAATGTTTCAATTTTTGTCATGAAAATCAAACTTAAGGGATTAACTTTATTGTTGTCGTAATACTAAGATAATGTAAAAACTATGGTTATCCAACTTAAGTTCAATAAATAAATCAACTCCAAAGTAAATTTCCACTTACTCGCAGGTTGATCTTATACACTTCTTAAAATATGTTTCTCAACTCACGCTCATTGAATGAAGTGTTTTTTAAAAATTGCAGTTTAATGTTTTGTTTAGTGAAATATTTTCTCACATCAGCGGAAAATGTATATATAATGTGTATTAGAAGACAACTTCATATTTTAGAAAAAAATTAGACTTTGCTTCACCAAGAACGATAATAAATGACTTTTCATGTCTTTTGTAAAATTAGTATTTGTCACTTGTTCCCATTCTGCAATTAATGATTCAAATGTATTTTGCATGTTATTACTTTTACACGTTATTATTGCTTCAATATACACATTAACACATCTTCTAAGTAAGCTCATCTGAAAAACATCCAGTAACGCATCTTTTAGGGAAGGTCGTCTTTAAAATATCCATCGATGTATCGCCTACGGAAGCTTGTCTTTAAAGCCTCCCGCGAAGCACATCTATCAGAAATACCACTAAGCACGTTGTCAGGGTCTCCAGCCCCGCGCATCGTAGCAACGAGCATGAAAGCTCCCCTTTCTCCCGGGAGGGTTTAAGGAGGTGATGGAGGCAATTCGTACGTCCCCAGGAAGTTTCGTGCTGTGTGGGTTATGAGAGCTAATCTTTATGATTTTGTATTCTGTATCAGAAAACCTAATAAATTAAACGACTTATTGCACTTTTCACTTTTAATGATGTACTAGAAAAATAGGCAAAGAAATTAACAATGTTTATGCAAAGGAAACAATATATAAACTACTGTAAATATGGGAAGCAATTAAGATTGTTTTTTATTTTAATTAGCTTTGAATTATAAGAAAACATCATTTCAATATTTCTAGATACTACACAATTCCCTAAACATATGTTACATATTAATAAACATTGTATGAGATCAATCGTAATCCAGAAAAAAAAAATGAAAATCTTCTGTCAGAAAAATTTATTCATTTTTCAAATACATTTAAAATCAAATTAAAATATATGAATAGTAGTACACACTTAAGCCTATAAATTTTATCGACAACTACAGTTATGAGAGCTAATCTTTATGATTTTGTATTCTGTATCAGAAAACCCAATAAATTAAACGACTTATTGCACTTTTCACTTTTAATGATGTACTAGAAAAATAGGCAAAGAACTTAACAATGTTTATGCAAAGGAAACAGTATATAAACTACTGTAAATATGGAAAGCAATTAAGATTGTTTTTTTAAAATTTTAATTAGCTGTGAATTATAAGAGAACATCATTTCAATGTTTCTAGATACTACACAATTACCCCAAACATATGTTACAAATTAATAAACATTGTATGAGATCAATCGTAATCCAGAAAAAAAAATGAAAATCTTCTGTCAGAAAAATTTATTCATTTTTCAAATAGAATTAAAATCAAAATAAAATATATGAATAGTAGTACACACCTAAGCCTATAAATTGTATCGACAACTACAGTTATGAGAGCCAATCTTTATGATTTTGTATTCTGTATCAGAAAACCCAATAAATTAAACGACTTATTGCACTTTTCACTTTTAAGGATGTACTAGAAAAATAGGCAAAGAAATTAACAATGTTTATGCAAAGGAAACAGTATATAAACTACTGTAAATATGGAAAGCAATTAAGATTGTTTTTTAAAATTTTAATTAGCTTTGAATTATAAGAGAACATCATTTCAATGTTTCTAGATACTACACAATTATCTAAACATATGTTACATATTAATAAACATTGTATGAGATCAATCGTAATCCAGAAAAAAGATGAAAATCTTCTGTCAGAAAAATTTATTCATTCTTCAAATACAATTAAACTCAAATTAAAATATATAAATAGTGCACACTTAAGCCCATAAATTGTACCGACAACTCACACTTGTACAATTCTGAGAGCTAATCTTTATGATTTTGTATTCTGTGTCAGGAAACCCAATAAATCAAATGACTTATTGAATTTTTCAATTTTAAACATTTATCAGAATATCGACAATGAGCAAAATGTTTTTGTAAAGAAAGTACTGGCAGTTTGGAAAGCAATTTCGCTTATTTTCTAGCAATTTCAATATCTTTGTATTATAAAAATTAAGATTCTATCACTAATTCCAGCTAATATACAATGACAGAAAAATATAAATTGCATTTTAATAAACATCTGTGGCATCATCGCGGCATCTGGCAAAATCCTGAATTGTGATTTCATGCAGATCGGATCCGCCCTCTATGTGATGTCGCCTATCGACCAATAGCGACGAGCCTGTTACTGTACATAAGAACTGATTGTTACTGTTCATTCTCTGCTCTGCTCTTCCTTGTTTGTATCATTTGATTAGCTAGCTGTATAATGATTTTATGATTTAGTAATTTAATTGTTTCATTAAATTTGTTATTTTATTAACGAGTAGTCTTGATTCGACTTCGTCACCAGTCATATGCGATGGATTACTTCTGATTCATGTGAATGCAGGTATGAGAGATCTAGAAGCCGAGTAGGGTAAAATCGTACAAGTTAACATGTAGCACTTGAGTGTCAATAGTTGTATGTACCGACTACCTCAGCATCTACATAAATAAATCTCCCTCTATCAATTCTGTGAAGTTAACTTGACCTAGACTTAGGCCTAGAAGTTACACATAAAAAAAATAAGACATTAGCGGTCATTATTGTTGCCGAAGTATGAGATGAATTGCTATTCAAATTTTTAAAAGTACACGCTTTTAATTAGGAAAATCTGTTTAAACTTCAAATAAAAATAGAAGTTTCCTAAATAAACATTATCTCTTAAATAAGACTTACCCCCCAAACTGTTTCCGTGACCCGTTTTCCACTCGTGTAAGTTAACCCAAACCTTTTTTTATATGCATTTGTAAAATTTTGGTATTTAAATCTAACATTTGGAAATGTGGTACAGAGCCAGAGGTAACTTAGCTAATTACAGTGCAAACCTAGTTAACCGGACTAAAGGTGAGGACCGTTTCGGATAAGGATTTTTTTCGATTAAGACATGGGCATCTGTTATTATGATGTATGTAATTACAGCATGTGATAATGTATATATAATTCAGTATAAAACGAATTCAAAACTCTCGTTGTAGGCTAAAACTTCTATGTTTTTAAAAAAATTGAACCTTCGGACCTTCCTAAAGTTAACTCTCTGAACCCGGCTAGAGTGAGAATTCCAGTACTTCAAAAACTGAAGTAAATTTTCGTTCACTTGAGCAGAATGAAATCCTTCCTTTCTTTACAGAAATTCCAGGAGGTCTACACCCAAATTTGGGCGATCAATTGTCAACAAAGAAAGGAACCACTTTTCTCACGTAAAGTTCACCCGAAACCGCCTGAGTCCGGCCTCTGTCGAATGAGGCGTTTTGAGGCGGGATAGGGCTCATTGGGTTAACCCGCCAGGTAAAATATTCGCACTGGCGAGTTCAGGGGCATGAAAAAATATCGTAATTAATTTTGCTAATACCCATTAATTTTAGAACCATAAAATTAATCACTGACCTTCTTGGAGACGCTTCAAGGAAAAACGTGGAGATATCTTGCAAAAAGTCTCTCTTTCGGAAATTTTTCCGTGGAGTAGAGTACGTGTTTTATGGATTTGCGATTTCAAAGGCATTTCGGATTACCTGGGTTTCGAATAACACGAATTTTGTTAACCAAGTTTTACTGTATATAGTAACTGATAGAGTAAACTTGTAAAATGTCCCTACCTGTCGACGGAAACCACAATCCACTTTTGAGACATGTCCGGATTGTGTTTCTCATCTTGTTCATCAAAATAGAGATCTCGTTCCTTTTAATGAGTTAATAAGTAATTTGCCAAGATGTGTATGACAATGTGTGTGAAAAGCAGAGACTTTCGCAGGGGATTCGAAATCTGACAAAGGAGTGTGAATCCCATTACAGTTCGAGGAAGACGAACGAGTTTTTTCTCCAATTATTTGTGGTTGGCAGAACAACATAAAAACATAGCTAAAAAAAGGCACATCATACATGAGCTTCATGGGCTGTGCTACTTTATTGAAACAAGATTACTATATATACAAATAATAAATATATAAAAAGCTTTTAAAACACGCTTTTATCAATGCTTTAACAAAGAAAATAATAGTTTTTCTCAAAAATCTGGAGGTCAGAACAAAAATCGTAAAAGCGTGAGGCGCAGGTTGAAAAGCTGTAAGTAAATTAGACTTGCAATCACATTTATAATATATTCTATATGATGAATGTTTAATAACATTTCGTTTCTTATGATAATCATTGTAGTTTTATATCTTTCTCCTATTGTTCTCAGCGTCTTTTACGATTTTTGCTTTGACCTGCAGATTTTTGAGAAAAAATTATTATTTTCTTTTCTAATGCATTGGTAAAAGCGTTTTTTCTTTAGTTTTTTTTATTTATTATTTTCTAGTTTTTAGTCTTTAATTAATATCATAATTCAGTATTATAAATATTTTATACATTAATTAACTAAAGCAATTATTTTGTTGAAAAAAGTCTAATAGGATGTACGTAATGGACCCTATGCTTTATTTAACCCCAGCAATAATTTTTTTAAAAAGATCTATAATAGGACAAACTTATTTATTTTTTATTGAAACATTTAAATTGCTGTGTCAAGTATTTTAGTTCTCAAAAATACTATAGATGGCGCCCTGACACCTACCAAGTGCAAACGCAATATTGCGAATTTTTTTAAAAAAACTTGATTTTTGAGAGATGTAAAATTATAAAAGAATTGCATTGTCATCAAGACCCAATAAATATACAAAATTTCAGAATTCTAGTGCATTAAGGAGTGAGTGAAAATCGATCACAAAATTTCAACCTTACGTACATACAAACATGAAACATTTCGAACTCAGTAAAAGCATTTAAAAACACGAAAAGTAGCGCCATCTGACGCTGATCTCAAGGTACAAGAAGGGAGCGAAAACAGTGGTATTAGATTATTCTCGGAGCTTGTTTAGTTTTTTTTTTTTTCACTCGTACAAAAAATTCAATCAGAAATTATTTTAATTGTTAAATATCCGCTTAGAAATTCTGATGATGTATTCTCGTTCCAGATTCAGCCTTCTAGTACAGAAAAACATGTTTTGAATCCTGAATACTGACCACCCGTCTGTCTGTGAAGACGTTCCTGTCAGTGTGCCTGATCACGAAGACAGGGGTAATTTTTTCTCTGTGAGGACGATAATAAAAAATCGCACTAATCAATATGGGTAAAATTTGGTCTATGACCTATTTGGTATACACCAAATTTTCGACAATAGTTTGACTGTCTTTCTGTCGGCCCATTCACATGTGTTTGAACTCAATAACTTAAAATTGCAAAATCCAACGTAAAATATATTTAGTTGGGTTAGACCGGGGCTAGTTGGCCATAGGGGAACGTTTGGCCAGTCGCGATATTTTCAATACTTTTCGGTATTTAACGTTGCCATTGCAGAAAAGTGTGTATTATCCTTCCTTCCTTCTTCCACATCAACGCCATTGAAGAAGTGGCGTTCATTAAAGAACCAGCCAGAATTTTATAATTTTTGCTAAGATGAGTACATTTTCACACTTATGAAAAATCTGTTTTTTTTTACTTGCTTATAAATCATAATTCCCATTTTTATTAAAAATATTCAGAAAAATAATTCTTCATTGTTAGTTTAGGGCTTGTTTGCGTATCGAAATGCTTTAAGAATGAAACCTACACTCATGACAAACAAAAATGACTATATGGGGCTAGTTGGGCCATTTCGCATGGGGTACGTTGGCCCGCGCTGCTACACAGGGTTTATCAGGATGTGCGTTATAGAAATATCTCTGAATATGTGGGATGGAATTGTACCAGATTTATTATGCAAGATACTTGTTGTGAAAATCCATGCGGACTCAATTTTGATTATAATTACACAATACTATTTGACGATGATCATAAAAGGTGTATCTCGGTTTCTATTGAATAGAAATGCACAAATTTGTGTATTATACACATAATGTGGATAATAACACAATTACGTTACTTAAATTAATAAAGTATAATAATATAGAAGAATGTTTTGTGATAGTCGCTTCATGTTACTAGTGGCTCAACTTACTCCGCACTCGGGGCAGGTTGGGCCAAACGACTTGGTGTCAGTTTGAGGTTTTAAATTAATACTGATAGTTAATATATTCAAATTTTACTGCAGGGAATTATTTCTGAAGGTTCACTAATAGTGTCAGAATATTATTATTTTTAATTTTTGAATTGGTTTTTTTAAAAAAAATCTTAGAAGAAAAAAAGGCTCAACTAGCCCCTGTCTGGTCTTGACTTCAAATTGTAGATCTGTTATACCTTATTCCCAGTCCTTCAAAGGAAAAAAAAGAAAAATACATACTCGATTTTCTTCTCCATGCTAAGAAACTAATTCAAAAATGTGTCTATTATGTAAATAAGCTATAAAGTCGACGATAGAACACTTCGGAAAATCAGACAACAATTATAAATTGCAGTGTCGTCGCTGTTCCATTGAATTTGCATTGGAGAGACTAATAGAGTACTTAAATTGACCTTTAATCTGTCAAAGTTGTGGAACAATTGGCAGGGGTGGCGCCAGAGGGGGACCAGAGTCCCCTCCGTTGGGGATGCTGTGCCCCCCATAGGGGAAATTTTTGTATCCCGTCAGGGAAAAGTTTTGTACGTGGTATTCAACCGTAGTTGATAAATAAAAATCTGGCGAAAATTTGAGACCGATTTCATTACATTCGTCCCCCCATACAGCAAGTCGTGCCTCCCTGTCGGGCAAATCGCCCGCCCCCATCTGGAAATCTCTAGCGCCATTCCTGACAATTAGAGTAGTTTTTGACGTGAAAACATCTTTCCGCTCGTTACAGTGATAGTCGGTCGACTTTCTTGTGTTTCAAAATACCGCCAGATTTGAATCACTAATAACTACGAGACTAATCAAGCGAAAAGAATGGTTGACCCCACAGTGGATGGATCAAATCTGTAAGAGTTTGACATTTTTTTGCCCTGAGAGTAGGCGCATGCGCGTGATTTTATGGATTAGCTTCATGTAAGGTTATAAATAAGTGTAACGTTGAAACGCGTTTAGCTAGGAGGTTGATTCTGGTGTCAGTTTAAAGAGCTTGAGGAGTGTTACTAGGACCCACAGTGAGACAATAAAAATATTTATCAGAATATAAGTAAAAATCGGTATTAAATGTAAAATTTCAAACTCCGCAAGTTTTTCGATTATAACATGCAGAGTTTTTCTTTCGAATTGTACGAAACTTTCAGAATACTTGAAAATAAGTAAAAAGAAACATTGTACTAAAATTTGAATATTACTTGAAAATGACGATTTGTAGTTAATAAAGTTTAACTGCGCATACGCGAAATGTAGTTATATCTACTGTCAACAGGTGGCGCCATCAAAAGCTACACCAAATAAAACATAAGAAAGGCTCAGTTAAGGTCCGCGCCGTAGAGTTTTCAAGGAAACGTCGGGATAAAATAATAAAACAAGTATTTCGTATTAATATGTAATTTAATTATCAATCTCGTTAATACAATATTTACACAGAGTAGTATAATGATTACGGAAAACACAAGTTCATCGCATGTAGCAAGAGACTAAGTAACCATAGACTAAGTAACCATAGACTCTTGCTACATGCGATAAACTTGCGATTTATCTATTCTGTAACCATTATACTACTCTGTGTAAATATTGTATTAACGAGATTGATAATTAAATTACATATTAATACGAAATACTTGTTTTATAATTTTATCCCGACGTCTTCACGAAAAATCTACAGCGCGGACCCGGACTTCGCCTTTCTTATGTTTTTTCTCGCTTATTCAAGGAAGAAAGGCCTGTCACAAAACTTCGTATTGATAATAATAACTCCATAGCGACTTGATTGCACTCAATTTATAACGCCTTTAGTCCTGATCACATCCCATTTTAGCGAAATCGCTTCACGACAAATGCCATTAATTATTGATAAAAGCAGGAAAGTCTTAAAATTTAGAACGGCTGCAATTCGAACATTTTGAGAAAATACTTAAGTACTTTATTTTCTATTTATTGAATTAAATTGCGAAGACATTAAATTTGAAATAGCGAAAATTGCATTAAAATAGAATAGGACAATACTGTAGGCATTACTTCAGCTTAAATATCATTTCTAATGAAAAATATTAAAACTATTGAAGGCGTTTAGTTTGTTCATGTAGACAGTTTAGTTTTCCATCTAAATTACTTGCTGGAAATCGAAGCGCTTATCAAAACATGTACAGAAGCGTAAGAACCTTTGAAAATGATTATTTACTTATGTTGAAAGTACCGTCTAAATGTTCACAACGGCCCTATTTGTTTTTTCACCTTTATTTAAGTTTTCGTATGTCAATAATAAGAAAATGTTTTTGGCTATAAAATTTACAAATAATAATATTTAGTAAAACTTGAATTCGCAAACATTGTTATAAGTACTATCTATAAAATAGAAGATATTTTAAATAGGAAAATTGTTTGAAAAAATTATTAGAACAAGGATGAATAGTGTTTAGTTTCCTTTTAGAATTTTTAACACATCTTTGCATAGAAATTATAATCGATTCCTCTTTTAAAAATATTTCTTAAATCGAACTCCTCTTATATAATGAAATTGTGGATTTTTTTATCTTAATTCATTCCAAAAACCCATTTTAATTTTCTTATACCCTGTAACAGAGTTTCGGTAACACAGCAGGCTGTGTGTCAGTCTGAATGTCAACCTGGAATGTGTATGAATGTAGTTAATCCCTTAATGTCGTACGTGAATAGAATTGTCGCAATTTAGGCTTATAAACTAAAATTAATCGTTAATTAGCGTTATAATTTCGTACAAAAATTACATAGAATTCATAAACACCTCAAGTATTCGAGAAAGCAAATAAAAGATTAATATCAAACTTAAAAACATAAATCATTAAGAATAAAATTAAAATATCATATGACCAAAGCTTCTGGAGAGCGAAAAATGCAACAAACAACTAAGAAAACATTGAAAATACAAAAAAAAACCTAACTAAATGAAAATTCTTCAGAAATTAAGATAGAACAATGAATAAGCTTAAGGAATCCACCAAAAGAACTTTATCAAGGTTCCACTCATCTGAGAGGTTTAAAGAAACCAACAGGAATACTTTTTTGTATGAGATTCCGCCAAACGTCAAGTAAATTCAACAAGAATTTTACTAGAATCTCATGTGACCCAAAGTATTCCTAAAACGTAAAGAAGAAGAAGAAATCAAGAGATACTCACATAAATATGTCCTTAATGCGAATTAGTAGAAGTAAGGAAGACAAAAACTTACATTTTACCACCAATCAACTTCCATACTCGCTCTGAAAAAGTGTCAAGTATACTAGTCCTTTTTAGATGAATGAAAACGGCAGCTCCTTTGTAAAGCACAAAAGGTCATCTCATTATACAGGGTGAGTCTAAATTGTTTTCACAAAATAAGAGGGGTTATAGTACCCATCCAGACGAGAAATAATTACCATGGAACATAGGGTCGCATTCCACTCTGAGAGGCAGAGAAGAGTAAAGTCGAAACGCGTCGAGCATGAACAAGGCATCGCTTCTGACGTCGTTTTGTACCTGCCTACGTAGCATATCTCCTAAGCAAGATGGCCGGGTCGATCCCGCAAGATGAATCGGAAGTGACGGACCTGTGGCTTGGCCTCCTCGCTCTCCGGACCTCAACGCACTGGACTTTTTCTTCTGGGTTCACATGAAATCTTTAGTGTACGAGACGCCTGTGGACTCGACTGAAGATCTCGTAGGGAGAATCGTTGTTGATGCAGACAAAATTAACACAACACCAGGAATCTTCGAGAGGGTGCTCCAGTCATTCCGTCGCCGGTGTGAACTATACAACGACAGGCGTGGTCTCGCACTTTGAGCACTTGCTGTGAGTTTTTTCCGATCAATAAATCAGATTGTGCAACTTTTGGTATCGTTCATTCGCTTTCCCAACACTGCTGTAAGTTCATGTTGAAATTTTAATTTTACTCTTTTCTTCCTTTCAGAGTGGAATGCGACCCTATGTTCCATGGTAATTATTGCGTTTGGATGGATACTATCATCCCTCTTATCTTGTAAAAACAATTTAGGCTCTCCCTGTATAGCAAGAAACAAATCTGTTAAGGGTTTAATCATTAAGAAACCAACTCCGCGAAATTCACATCTTGTAACACAGGTGCTTTCTGAAATAATTTCGAAACAATTCCTATATTGCATTTCAGTTAGCATTCAATTGGGTACCTCTTCTATTTCGTACTGAAAATTGTAAGGACTTGAAGTAATTTTCAAGCGAAACCAAAATTCATAAAACACTTCAATTCACACACATTTTATAAATATTTTCAATTATAAACCTTAAAACAGTGTAGATATTTTATAAATATAAGATTTTTATTTTAATAAGAAATTTGAGTAATAGCAGATCGTTAATTATAATCCCATTCGCCTTTCTCAACGAAATTAATTTTCAAAGCCATTAAATCTCCTCAAGCATGACACGTGTAGTTTCTTAACATTACTCCTCCTCCAATCTTTGATATATTTTGGCCAGTTAATCTTGTTTGCTCAGTAGTTCCTGAATTGACAAAAGAACTGCAAATCATGCAAGAGTTGGAATGAGAAATGATTCTGGTCGACATCAAGAGTCTGCAGGGTAAACCTTAAAACTTCCAACTTCCGCCTTTGCCATAAACTTTTGTCTGGCTTAAAGTACGAAATTTGATATATCGTGGAAAAGTTGAACTTAAATGCATTAGCGTCTTAGTTTAATTAGCCTAATGGTGTTAGGAGCTCTTCAAGCATTTCAGTAACTCGTCTACAAGACATTTAGGTGTTAATGTGAATATTTGGGGAAAATGTTATCACAGTGGATACAGACTATGTTTTTAACCTGGTTTCATTAGATGTAGGGTAATATGAAGTAATGGGAAGCAACCACCATGTCAACATTCAAGTTCACTACTTTATCCCCGCGCATACCCCCCAAATCGAAGCCAGAATGGCTCCCTGTCTGTTGGATTGGTATGCGTGAAATTTTAAATTTGATGTACCGTGAAAATTTGAACTTAAATGCATTAGCATCTTAGTTTAATTAGCCTAATGGTGTTAGGAGCTCTTCAAGCATTTCAGTAACTCGTCTACAGGACTTTTAGCAGTTAATGGGGATATTTGGGGAAAATGTTATCACAGTGGATACAGACTATTTTCTAACCTGGTTTCATTAGATGTAGGGTAGTATGTAGCAATGGGAAGCAACCACCATGTCAACATTCAAGTTCACTACTTTATCCCAGCGCATACCCCCCAAATCGGAAGCAGGGCTGCTCCCTGTCAGTTGGATTGGTATGCGTGAAGTTTTATTGAAAGCCGGGGGAAAAATACAAACTGAAAATTTGAATAACATAGTTTAGAAAACAGATACTGCTAACATAATATAATTTTGAACATTGACATGCCTAAAATGAACAAATTGAAAGATAAATACAAAAAAGCAATAAAAAAATTGCTAAAATTTAAAAGATAACGAAAAAGGAACGTGAAATGCCTTCCAGTTTATGGTTACGGAAAATTTGTTGTGAAATTTTAAATTAGGAGGAGGGATATCTAATATCTTGATTTTTTTCAATAAAATCCATCAAATTCATTCCCAATTATCGATCCAGAGCGTGTTGTTGCAAGCTAACTAATGCAAACTGTACATAAATGTGGGGAACTTAAATGCAAAATTAAACAAAATCCATTGTTTTTCTAGTTATATTGCTTAGATACAGACTACTTTCAATGCAATAATTAATTTTAGAAAAGCTCAACATATTTTTTTGTTCTGCTTTACAAGAACAGCTTTATCACAAAATACGGATTTTGGAGTTGAATCCTAAAGTAAGGCTACGTTCGTTCAGAGTATATTGTTAGAGAAACAAATTTTTTAAGAGATAAATTTTTTAAAAATAAAGAACTCTAGAAATTTCCTTCTAACCTTCTACTTTTTTCCTAAGTTATCCTACGTAAGTGACGATGTTAGCAAACCTAGAACAATCGTACTTAGAGTCTTTTAAATTTCGAGTATTTGAAAAGGAATTTATTTTGTTAATTTCTGCTCTTGCAGAAGGTTTACAAAATTTACTTCTGTTGAAAAAATATTAGCCTATTAAATTACATCAGATATCTCGAAATATGCATTTTTTGATATTTAGGTGAAGAAACCGATTTATTAGCTAAATTATTTCATTAAGGTTATTTAATAGAGATAAGATTTTTGCAGTAAAACCAATTATTAAATAGAATAGCAAATACTTAACAGCTTAAACTCCTTATGCTTCGAAAACAGTTCATCTTGCCTAAGGAAATATTTTAAATGTTCACTTGAATTAACTCACAAAATGCATCTCTCCTAGGTATTTACTTGGCATAAAATACCTAAAATATTGCATAGATATTTATGATACCCAAAACCTCAATTCACTATCACTATTAATGAATTTATTCTGTCTGGTATCCCCATAAAGATCAGCTTCTACGCTACACACAACAAATTAAAATACTCTCAGACACATCTCATTCTCATAAATCGGATTATTCAGTATGAAACCTTGTTACAATGAATCCTGATGTCGGGATGCAGGTTCTGATAGGGGCTCTTTTAGAATGCAACAGGTGGTGGTTACATAACACCAGTTCCCAGAGAAGTGATGTCAAGATCGTTTCGATAAACCTTCGGAACAACGACACTGTGCAAACGCAACAATTTATATACAATAAATGCACAGCAGCAGCCCATGTTAAATGTTGTCACGACATGATCTAGTTTGAACTTAAGATCGAAATAACACAATATACGTAGTTAACTGTTTTATGTAGATTTATCATCTATCGATTCATAATTCACAGGGGCTCTTTTAGAATGCAACAGGTGGTAGTTACATAACACCAGTTCCCAGAGAACTGATGTCAAGATCGTTTCGATAAACCTTCGGAACAACGACACTGTGCAAAGGCAACAATTTATATACAATAAATGCACAACAGCAGCCCACGTTAAAT
>BGPR01001369.1:187606-221669 GCA_013235015.1 Araneus ventricosus | reverse complement strand
AATATACGTAGTTAACTGTTTTATGTAGATTTATCATCTATCGATTCATAATTCACAGGGTCTCTTTTAGAATGCAACAGGTGGTAGTTAAATAACACCAGTTCCCAGAGAAGTGAAGTCAAGATCGTTTCGATAAACCTTCGGAACAACGACACTGTGCAAACGCAACAATTTATATACAATAAATGCACAGCATCTGCCCATGTTAAATGTTGTTACGCCATGATCTAGTTTGAACTTAAGATCGAAATAACACAATATACGTAGTTAACTGTTTTATGTAGATTTATCATCTATCGATTCATAATTGACAGGGGCTCTTTTAGAATGCAACAGGTGGTAGTTACATAACACCAGTTCCCAGAGAACTGATGTCAAGATTATTTCGATAAACCTTCGGAAGAACGACACTGTGCAAACGCAACAATTTATATACAATAAATGCACAACAGCAGCCCACGTTAAATGCTATTACGCCATGATCTAGTTTGAACTTAAGATCGAAACAACACAATATACGTAGTTAACTGTTTTATGTAGATTTATCATCTATCGATTCATAATTCACAGGGGCTCTTTTAGAATGCAACAGGTGGTAGTTACATACCAGTTCCCAGAGAAGTGATGTCAAGATCGTTTCGATAAATCTTCGGAACAACGACACTGTGCAAACGCAACAATTTAATACAATAAATGCACAGCAGCAGCCCATGTTAAATGTTGTCACGCCATGATCTAATTTGACGTTAAGATCGAAATAACACATTATACGTAATTCACTGTTTTACGTAGATTTATCATCTATCGATTCATAATTCCCCATACGAATGAAAGAAAATAGATGAAAATCATTTTTGCTGTTAAAGAGATATTTTAGGCCTAGTTTGGGTGAAATGCTTGTTGATAACGGATGAATGGAGTAATACTAAAATACTGGCACGACTGAATAACTAAGCCACAACATATTGTCAAAGGAACAGATTTATTTAACCGCGAGGACCCGCGTTTCTTGCACTTAACTCGAGAACGTGAATCGGGCCTCGCAGACCGTGGTCCTGTTTTTCCAACAAAGCGCACAGAAAATTTCATTTACTTCGAAAGGAAACATTTGTTGCACTAGTTACAGAATATGAAATATAAAAAAAGTAATTTTCAGATAAATGTCTTCTGGGGAGGGCATTAAAATGAAGAAGATTGATGAATGCTTGTACATCGAAGGAATTTATGAAAATGTTCGCTTTCCCTTCAAAAATTACCTGAATCCTCCTGGATATAAGAATTAAAGCATCACCTGTCTCATCGATAAGCCCTTCCAAGAATTTTGAACCGATTATACAACTTTTGCTTCGCCGCAGTTTTTGGATAGTTGTATAACGATGCTGTGTGTAAAATTTCCCTTATTTTTGCTAGGTTCTTTTTTACACCATTTGTTAATTCCATCTGTCTTACCGTTTACCGCACCATTTTTCAACTCCATCCTTCTTCTAAATAATCGATGGACTCACAAATATCAAATTCATTGTCTAATTCATTTTAAGAATTCGACTTACGATATCTAATTCAACAGCAACGATTGCTTTGTAAATAGATTCTTAATTAGTTGATTTTCAGCTAAAAGCTTTTCTAATCTTTACATCTCATATTTGTAGTTCGAATAGTGATAAATTGTTGCGATTTATCTCTTCACTTTAGCAATCCTACACAGAAACGCGAGCGCACGCATCGGACTTCGGACGCCTGACCGTCTGTTTCCTGAGATAACAAATGAGGGGAACTTCTTGAAATACCTGTGGTCAGTAAGTAAATGACCTTGAATGCAGCTACTGTGAATCTGGAATTTTTTCGTTAAGGAGTTAATTTTCTGTAATCAATTATTTTAGGCACCGGGTCTCACAGGCCCGATGCGCGTCCTTGAGGGTTAAACACACACACGCACATACAAATGATTAAGTCACAACATAAAATAAAAGGAAATCATTACTTTGCTAAAATAAATGCTATTAACTTCAAGATGCAATATTTATGTATTTTCAAATTATAGTTAGTTTACTTGAAAATACTGTATGTAGTGAAGACTAAAATGGCATCTTCTCTAGAAGCGATATATCATGGCCTTTCTTAGTAATTATTACACTCTAAAACAAAGAAGCCGCGGGGCCTAGTGGCAGGGTCTCGGCTTTGAGGCTTGTGGGCTCCAGGCTCGAACCCGATTTCACTGAAGATCCGCCGTGTATGGGGCCTGCTGCACGCTAATTCATACGTAGTGGCCAAACGTGCTACCGTTGGTGTGGCGTGGAAGCTTGGAGAGGGGGTGACAGATCAGGTTTCGTCCTCGTCATCTGACTGTGGTTCAAAATTACGAGGTCCGTCCCAAAATAGCCCTCGTGTTGCTTCAAAATGGGACGTTAATATAACTAAACTAAACTCTCACCTTTCTCTTTTTTGTGATGCCGATGCAGCATGATGATGTTGGAGATAATCGGTCGTGCCGTAAGGGAAATGAAATCTCTGAGTATTCCTGTGCCGCAAGGTGGACATTTCCATGACGTCATTTTCTGTATGATGGTGGCGCATATAAAAGGCCTGCGGATTCTCTGTGTATATAGGTGAATGGGCGGATCGGTGATGTGGATCGAGGTGCAATGGATATGCAGTCGATTCGACCATGTAATCACTTGTGCTCATCATGTTGCTACTAGAACATAATGTTTTTGTATATAATAATACTTTAGTTATGTTTCTATTAATGTTTATCGAGATGATAAAACCAACTCAAATAAAGTCATCTTATTATTAGAAGAAAAATGGACTCTCTCGTCTTTATGCGTACTCTGTTGTTTCTCTGTTTTCCAACAGATGAGTTAAGTGAAATAAGATGCTCTGCTTTGATGTTCAGTCAAGTAATGAATCAGTAAGCTCGTATAGTTGTACTTAAACTTTATGTTTTCATTGACAAGTTATTCCACTTAACTTCATACTTATTTCATTATGACTTTCAACAAAGAAAGTGCATCGTAACGAAACGTTAATAAAAACTAAACTAAACTCTAATGTGAAAAACGTTGTTCACTGTTTGAACGCACTCGAACATTCTTGCGGTATCTTTAATTTTCTCTTTATCAGAAGTTCATTGTTTCATTATAAGTGTACATAAACAAGAAAAGATTTACCAATTAATAAATCAACAACTTCGGCAGCATATAAAGGTACACTCCATAATACTTACATATCCTCTGTAGAAAAATTTACCTTTTTCTAAAAAATATAAATTTATCTACTCCAAACATGAAAAAGAACACTGTAAAGGCTCTTTATTAGATAATGTTTCCGGCAATGCCATTTAAGAATGGATGTAGAGTTACTAAATGCTAATACAACGTTAAAACTGCCAAAGCAAGCCAATAATCAATTTTTAAATAGCTTCCATTGATTTTAATTAGCAATATATATTATGTGTTCTATCTAAGATAAATTTAACTTGAAATATTTAAATCGATGGTGTGAATCCTTTAACTTTTAATTAACCTTTCAAACATGTGGGTCAACAAGCTGGCATACCCGGCGTTGTGGGGGATGAAAATATGTTCATGTTTAAGTACTTATAACAATTTAAACTTAATTAAACAGTTTTTCCCAGCAAGCTCTTTCTTTTATTTTCGTCGACCACTCCCGTGGTGCCTGAAATCCTCGGCCAGCAGCAAAATTCCTCTTATCTTTTTCTCTCCACCTGGCCACGAATCGAGTCGTCCTTGGTACGTATTTTTACTTCCCCATCACTGATTGCTACGGCGACAACAGTAGCTCATTCATATCTTGGTTTTTATTGCCATTCTACGGAGTACAATTCTCTTCTTTTTAGTGTTCGCGTGACTGATCAGAAAAACACCTATACCTCAATTAGGATCATTTATAAATTTGTGAAATGAACATCACATAGAGGGAGAAATTAAAGCCATTGGAGTGCCTTGCAAACATAGTGCAATATACAAGCTAATATATCAAATATCTGTTGCCACGTTTCAAAAAAATATTATTTTGAAACAGGTGCGATAAAATATTTCAGCAATGCAACGTATACTAAAATGAAAATTATACTTTGGAGTTTATTTCCCAAGAAAACAATTTATACTGTCACAACCGTAACAATTGCAGAAGCGCGCGAATAAAAGATTTGCAGAAATAATGAGATTGGTTTGAATTTTATTTACAACAATATAAACATTCTTACTTATCATATTTGAAAACATATTCATATTAATTCAAATTGAACAAAATGTCGCATGGTGAAAAGAAAAAAGGGAATTTAAAAGTTAATTTTTTGAACTTAAGGATGAGGTTAAAATGGATTTTGTGCGATAATATGCTACGAAACTATTGCGGAGAATCGTTAAAAGTTAGGGTAATTTTTAATTAATTTAAATCTAACTAATTTCGAAACAACCTTTCTTAGTGAGCACCTACTGCCCAAGAAGCAACCGCCTGCCAAATTTCAAGTTTCTAGTCTCAGTAGTTTGGGAGATTCGGTGATGAGTCAATGAATCCATTTTTCTTTTTTCTGCAAAATGATTATCCACACATGGCGGTAGCGCTGAAGTGGTTTGGTTTGGCAACTTGCCAAAGAGAAGAGATTCAGATCATTTTCTATAAATTTGCAAACATAGGGAATACTGTTTTGAATCTATGATGATTTAATATCAAATAGGAGTTATGACAGGGTTTTTCAGCTGAGTTAAGCAGTTTCTTTTCTTTTTTATTTTATGCTGATTCAAGGACTCGAAATTCCATTAATACCAGATAGAATTTATACTAGAATTAATTTATTTTTCAACTTCTCCCAGATCTTTACTTTCGTATTCTTTAAAAGGGGTCTTTCTTTTTCGAACATAATTTTGGAATTAAATATTTATATATTTTGCATTTATATTTTTCTTTTAACCGTTCTTATACTGAAAAGCTACCTTTACTTAAAGATTTGCATTCATCAATTCAGCATTTTTTTTATTTTATATTTGGAAATGCATTTTTTTCTGTTAATGGATTTTGCATTATAAAAATAATTAATTAATTAGTAATTATTAAAAATAAAGTAATTTACAAACCGAAAGTTAGTGTCAATTGATTCATCATTTCTATTTTTAATGATTTTTTATCTCTCTCTGCCAATGCGCATAGGATTTTCTAATGCAACTTTCGTTAATAAATATGTGACAATCAAATCTGAGATATTGTTAGCAAGATGAAAGCCTGTCTTAGACGGGCATAAATCTTTTATATATATAGATTTATCCATAATATAAAGCCCCAGAGATGTCTGTAACGCTGACGGAGTAGGAAATATCCCCGCCCCTTTCGTCTGCGTCATTATAAGACGCTCAAATAACAATTTCAATTTTGTCGTCAAACAGCTCAGAAAGTTTTTTTTCCAGTCAAAATTAATACAGTGAGGAACGAACAAGCAACGCCCGGTTTGACAACTGCGCTATTGAACCTTATAACCGTTGCCGTTTTTCCATGTATAAATTGATGGATATATCGGCTTTAATTTGGGATCGTAAATGTCACATCATCTGACCTTTACTTATTCATTCTGGATTGTAGTAAAGGTCAATGAGCGTTCACATATTTATTAATGCTTATTCTTTATATTGCTATATGAAGATGCCGGAATCCCACCCATGTTAAAGTTCGATTGACAAAATCTACTTTATAAGGACTATTGTTAAACGGAAACAAATATTTCACAAATAATGTTGTTTACAATGAAGATTTTAGTTGGTAGAATTCAAGGCCTTTATTGTTTACTTTTAATGTTACTATATCTTTAGATCTAAAGTGTACTGTAAATTATAATTATTTTTTATTTCTTAAGCACTTTCCCAATGTGTATGAGATTTTCTAATACAACTTTCATTCGTAAATCTCTGACAATCAGATCTGATACATTGTTGGAAGGATAATATCACATTTAGATGGTCACACATCTTCTAGTAAACATAGATTTGTCTCAAATGTGTCTTCTACTCCGGCAACCAAGCTCTTTCGAAAGTTGCTTTAAAATAATACTGACAAATCCTTTAATAATCACAGTCTTGATTTATCTTTGTTTAAAAATTAGAAATTTTACTCTATAAAAATTGAATCTTCATTAATATGCGAAAAAACATGAAATTTCGTCGAAACTCTTATTAATATCTAAAATACATTTCATAGATAAAATCACTAAAGAACTAAAAGTCGAAGCAGTTTTAAATGTATCTTCTTATACTTCGCAATATGCTTACCTTAACTTTAATATCAAAAGAGAAGTAAGTAGTTGAAGTTCCTGTAAGCCGAGACTCGAATAGGACGAAAATCGAATCTCCTCGGGATTTTTCTTATACTTTAACGTAATCCTCTAAGAGTATGCTTCGAAGGGCAATCTGAAAAAGGAGAAATATGCTGCAGAGAGATACAGAAATCATACTAGATTCAACTTAATCTTGGAAATATAAAAAATCGGTCATATAAGTGAAAAAATAGGATTTTGAATAGGAGGAAAAAGAAGGTCATAAAATTTCAGTTAGAGTTCCCGTCTTAGCCGAAGCCATCCGGAACTTCTGATGAGGCCGCACGAAGGTACAGGTCAACACTTGAAACCGATCTGTCACCAAACTCCCCAGATGCAAGTGTAATTACACAATGAAAAATTTTTACAGACATGTTTTAACAAAAATGAAAACACTCCACACACCATTCAGTCAGTCGAATTCGCCGAGGGAGAATAGAATAAAGATTTAACTATAATGATTGCGTAAGTCTTAAATCCTGGTAAATGTTCATGAATTTCTAACCAACTTTTTGGTAGTTCGTCTCGTTGTTGAGCCCAATTTGGACTTTCCATTATGACATGTTTAAAAGTTTCGTCTTCTCCACATTGACATTTATAGTCGAATCGAATAAAGATTTAACTATAATGATTGCGTAAATCTTAAATCTGGTAAATGTTATAGCAAATTCTAACAACTTTTTTGGTAGGTTCTTACTCAGTTGTTGAGTCATATAGGGCATTCCATTGGAGACGTAATTTATGGTTTACGTTTCCCCCATTGCATTATGATGGTCGAATTCGAATAAAAGATTTAAATATAATGGATTGTGCGACTTAAATCCTGGTACATGCATGGATTTCAACCACTTTTTGGTAGTTCGTCTAGTTGTTGAGCCCATTGGTCCTTTCCATTATACATGCTTAAAGTACGTCTTCTCCGACTAATTTTATAGTCGAATCCGAATAGATTTAACTATGGAATGTGCGTAAATCTTAAATCCTGGCATAATTTTCATGAATTTCTAACCAACTTTTGGTAGATAATGTGTTTGAGCCTAAAACTGGCACAAGCAATAGGACATTTCCCATGGTTTCGTCTTCTCACATTATTTACCAATCGAATCAGATAAAATTTTTAACTTATAATGGTTAAAACAATCATAAATCCTGAAAAGTAAATCTTGCCAAATTTCTAACCATAACTTTTGGTAGTTTCGTCTCGTTGTTTGGTAAAATTCCAACTGGACTTTCCATAATGACAGTTTAAAAAAGTTCGTCTTCCACATTTGACATTTGCTAGTCAGAATCAACGATAATTTAATATAATAATGGAGATTGCGCAAGACTTAAATCCTGGTAATTGTTCATGGATTTCTGAAACCCACTTTTTGGGAAAATAGTTCTGTATACATTGTTGAGCCCAATTTGGACTTTCCATTATGACATGTTTAAAAAGTTTCGTCTTCCACATTGGCCATTTATAGTCAGGAATCGAATAAAAGATTTAAATATAATGATTGCGCAAGACTTAAATCACAAATGACTGTGTAGTTTCTAACCACTTTTTTGTAGTTCCGTCTCGTTGTGACTGTTTGGACTTTCGCATGTTTAAGTTCGTCTGCTCACATTGACATTTATAGTCCAGATCGAATACGCGTTTAACTACTCAGCGTTGCGTAAGAATACCTTAAATCTGGCAAATGTTCATGAATTACAACTAACGGTAGTTCGTCTCGTTGTTGTACCCAAACTATTCATTTCAAGTTTATGTTTAGTTTTCGTCTTCTCCCACACTGACATTTATAAATGAATCAGATAAGGAATTCATTATAATGATTGCCGAACTTGGTCCTGAATGTTCGTAGTTCTAACCACTTTGGTAGATTCATGCCGTTGTGATCACAATTTGGACTTTCCGTATGACACTGTTTAAAAGTTTCGTCTTCTCCACATTGACATTTTGATCGAATCGAATAAAGATTTAAATATAATGATTATAGACTTAAGTCCTGGTGATTGTTCCATGGATTTCCAAACCACTTTTGGTAGTTCGTCTCGTTGTTGAGCCAATTTGGACTTTCAAGCTTATGACATGTTTTAAAAGTTTCGTCTCACATTGGCATTTATAGATGAATCAGACAAAGATTTAAATATAATGATTGCGCAAGACTTAAATCCTGGTAATTGTTCATGGATTTCTAACCACTTTTTGGTAGTTCGTCTCGTTGTTGAGCACAATTTGGACTCCATTATGACATGTTTAAAAGTTTCGTCTTCTCCACGGCTGGCATTTATAGTCAGAATCAGATGGGTACTTCAATGATTTGCGTAAATCTTAAAATCCTGGCAGAAATGTTCTGTGTTTGCAACCAACTTTTGGTGATTCTCGTCTCGTTGTGCCAAACCTGTTCCGTTCCATTGGGACATGTTTAATAATTTCGTCTTCTCCACTGACATTTATAAGTCGAATCAGATAAGATTTAAATATAATGATTGCGCAAGGGACTTAAATCTATAGGTAAATGTTCTTAGTTTCTAATACTTTTTGGTAGTTCGTCTCGTTGTAGACCCAATTTCGACTTTCAAACCCGACATGTGTGTAAAAGTTTCGTCTTCTACATTGACATTTTATGAATCAGAATCGATAAAGATTTAAATATAATGATTGCCTTTTGAGCTTAAATCCTGGTAATTGTTCTGGATTTCAAACCACTTTTTGTTGATTCGTCGTTGTTGGAAAGCCCCAGGAACCGGACTTTCCATTCTGGCATGTTTAAAAAAGTTTCGTGTCTTCTCCCATTTATTTAGTCGAATCAGATAAAAGATTTAAATATAATGATTGCAAAGACTTAAAATCTAGTAATTGTTCTTGGATTTCGCCACTTTTTGGTAGTTCGTCGTTGGTGAGCACAATTTGGACTTTCCGTATGACATGTGTTTAAAAGTTTCGTCTTCTCCCACATTGACGACTATAGTCGAATCGAGCTACAGATTTAACTATAATGATTGCGTGATAAATCTGGCAGTGTTCTTTGGATTTCTAACCACTTTTTGGTAGTTCGTCGTTTATTGTGCCCAAACTGGACGTCCATTTGGGGACATGTTTTAATAGTTTCGTCTCTCCATTGGCATTTATAGTCAGATCGAGTAAAATGTTTAACTCTCAATAGTTACGTAAGTCATAATCTGGTAAAATATTAGCATTCTCCCAACTTTTTTGGTAGTTCGTTTTCGTTGTTGAGCCCAAACTGGGCATTCCATTAGGACATGTTTATGAATTTCGTCTTCTCCACATTGACGACTATAGTCTTTACCAGACATTGGAAAGCACCGAATATACATATCCGTTATAAATCTGAGTAATGTAGAAATTCAACACTAAGTCGAGTCATATTTACTTCTGAAGATATATTCGTTCGTCCATATTCCCTTTAAGATTTCATCATCCATTTGCCATTCTTTTAAATTTTTTGCTATTTGTGTTACTCTTTACACTGTTATGAATTATGGACTGCCAGCAGGGACATGGTGCTCTCTGTAAGCTTCGTTATTGCGCCATTCTGGTTGTCTGCAAACTGCTGATTCTAATAAGAGAATACAATAAAAGTAAAACAAGTCATTAGTAAAAAAAATTGTTGCTTATAGTTCTTTACGCCAACACTTTTGATTTAAAAAATAAGGGTACCAAATTCTCGAAAGGGGTGACTGTTGTTCAGTATCTTTTGTTCTCTGGTAGTGACAAGCAAATAACTCAAAAAATTCAATTTCACAAGAATGAATTTTAAATCTGACTCTACGTAATTGCACATCTAATTTTAACTTTTGAATGAATTTATAAAAGGGTAGACTATCTATCTATTTGTCTTTACCTGCTTATGGAAAGAGGACAACTTTAAAACCGAATATTCTATACCAGAGTTTTCCAACCGCGTTCCATAGAGGTACGCCGCAAAAATAAATGGGAACTAAAAAGAGAAAAATAAGTAATAAAATTTTGTTTTCCCTAATTTGTGTGAAAAGTGAAAGTTATGCACGTCCGAAAGCCGTCTGGAGTGCAGAGTGAAAATACAAGAGCTGGGGTCGCACGTTAACTACCGCAGTCAAATAAATTCCTACGGCGATCCGTCACATTCACGGTAATCGACGATTCACGGCAATCAGATACAATTCACGGCGATCAGATACGATTCATAGCGTCAGATGCGGTTCAAACGGCGATCGATACGATTCAAACGGCGATGGAATACGATTCACGCTGGCGTCAGATTCGTTACGGCGGTCAGAATGCGTTAAACGGAGAATAGATACAATTCACAGCGATCAGGCCAATTCAGGCAGCGATCGGAATGCAATTCACACGGCTATCGGTACGATTCAAACGGCGCTGTCAGTACGATTCCGGCGATCAGATACGATTCAAACGGTGATCGGATACGATTCACGTGGTGATCGGATACGATTCCACGTGGCGATCGGATACGATTCCGTGGCGATCCGGATACGTTAGAGCGGCGATCAAGACCGTTCACATGGCGATCAGATGCGATTCAAAAGCGGCGATCGACGATTCAAGCGGCGATCAGATACGATTACTGGCGATCAGATTCGGTTCACACGGCGATGGAGATACGATTGGAAACGGAGATCAGATACAGTCACACGGCGATCAGATACGATTCAAGCAGCGATCAGATACGTTCACACGGCTATCAGATGCGATTCACACGGCGGTGAGATACGATTCTTTTGAATATCAAGAGATACGAATTCATACTTACTATCTGATCCGATGATCAGCTTCTCTGCTGTTAGCAGAATGTGAGAGAAGGTATCAGAATTAGATGGTTCCATTTTGAAACGTGAGTAGTGGCGGGCCAACAGACAAAGTAATAAAATGATGAAATCTGGTGAACACTCATGCAAATAGCATTAAACTAACAAATATCTTTAATAGATGAAGCAGCTTCCAGGGCGCGAGATTCTGTCTTCATTTGGAAAAGCCTAATTTTTTGCATGAAACTCATCCCATGAAAGTGTCTTTGGAAAGAAAGAATACTTATAAATTCTTTCACTATTTGAACAGCTTTGATTACTACGAAGAGTAGCTGTTAAAAGCTTTCATCATAAGTCATATTCAAGTATTGCTGTTATCTTTTCTTTTCTTAAGAAATGGAAGTGAACTCGCATGAAAAGGAATATGCAGTGAAATCTCCCTATAACTTAAATCCTTGAAGGTTCCAGTTGAAAAATTCGCTATAGAGAAAATTTGTTCTTAGGAGATTAGAGATTTTTGCGAATATTTAAGTAAATATTACAAACCTTTAGCATGTACTTTATAGTTCAAAATATTTATTATAATTTTCATTAAAATGATCTTTAATATTTATTATAAATTTATTTAAAATTACTAGTTTTTATTGTATAAACTTAAAATGTAAAAGTAAAGACAACTACCAATTTAGAAGATAACATGTATATTGGGATAAACACAAATGCGTATTTATGCATCATTTGCTGTTTTATACGTTCTTAGAATGTGACCCTTAAAACAGTGCTCCTATGTAGAAACCCCAAGGTCCTCTGGCACCATTACCCTTTCACATAGCTATTGTTTATGTGTTATCATAGGAATGAACAATAGGGAGTGGTTCCAGAAACAGGCACGTGTGGTGATTTGTGTGCACAGAAATTAGCAACTTCCTTCAAATGATAAAAATCGAAAAGATAAATGTCTGAATAAATTCATTATAGGGAGACAACCACTTCGTGCCTGGAGAATATTTTGAATGTTGTTGCTCCGATTAAAGAGGCCTTCGTTATGGGAGAAATTCGCTGTGGAGACTTCGTTGGCGAGGAGATACTGAATGCAATCTAAATCCTCACCACCCTTTATACACATGAAAAAGTCTAGCGATGTATTTCCTAGTGCAATTGCAAACAATAAAATTTTTAAAGGAGTGAAATTATTAGTAGGTTCTAATAGGGTAAAGGTTGTGGTGCAATTATTAAACAATTTTTATTTCACCTCACTCCGGGAAGGGGCGATCCCGGGAGGTGTAAAGGGGTACTCCCCTTAACAGCGGAAGAAAGAACATTCTGAGGGCGGTTGGCTTCTTTTGATGTGAGGTGAGGTCCTGAGATCGCTTAAGAGAAAAGGGCGGTGGGGGGGTCCAATTAACCTTGCCAACCACAGCCCATTTCCTTGCGTCATAAGGGAAGGTTATAGTAGGGAGTAGGGTGGTTGGGTAAATGACCACCCTTGTTGGGAGAGTCCAATTCATGTCGCTGTCTCTCAAAAATACCCGGATTTAAAGGGGCTAGAAGAAAAAAAGTCGCATCGGGCTTGAAGAGATAAAAGGAATGGAATCAATGTAAACATATAACACAAAAATAATATAAAATGACTAAAGAATTAGCTTAACGACGTGGAAATGAAATAAATTAAATTACCAATTTTTAAACTAAAGTATTTTCATTTGTAATATAGAGCTGTGAAAATAACATGGAAGTAAAAAATATTAGAGTCACAAAACAATAAGTCAGTTTCAGAGTCATATCATTGCAACGGTTGCTTGTATCTCTGAAATATAAATAGCAGATTCGGAGAGCTTTATTAGCACCTGGAATTCAAAAAAATGACAAACAGTTCGTCGTAAAAAGGTGGAAGACTGACCAAGGTCATGCTATCGTAGCACCTTCTGGTAAATGGATATAAAATCAAGTAGTGTACTTGATTTAGTACATTTGCAGTACTTCTCTAATGTATCTCTCACATACACATGCCCGCTGGAAAATTAAATGTAGGGAGCCACTGCTCTAGACAATTAAAATTCTTTATATGGCCTTAATACTGAAATTGCGAATCTGATTAAAATTTTTAAGCCCAATCGGTCAATAGGAAGAGATTCAAAATTTATACTCTGCCCCAGGGATTGGGAAGCTCTTTGCACTGAAAGGCCACATGAGATTCGGAAGTTGGGCAACAGGCCACACGAGCAGAATGTTAAAGGTCATTATTCTGTAATTATTTTTATATTAAAGGCAACCATATTATTTCAATATAAATTTTAAGTAACTGGTAAAGCCGCATAAGAAACTCAAAAAAGCCAAATTATGCCTCAAGGCGGCAGGCTGCAAACCTGCGATATCTTCTTGAAAAAACTATGAAACCTTTATTTTATTACCACAACCACAGATATTAATGACATTATTATAGTTTAACGAAACTGTGTGTCTGGATTTCTCTCTTTTCTAGGTCCAGTCATACATTTTCGCTAAACCATAATAATATCATTATGTATTTTTCTTTATTATTTTTAATCCCTTCATTTTTCTCTTTGTTTCTTATATGTTTTCCATGTTCCCAGCTTACAATTAATTGTTGTATGTTTTCTATCGTATTTTTTTGTATATTTTTGTCGTTTATGCGTTCATAGGCACCGTAACAAGCCTATCTGTATTTTTTAGTGATCCGTAATAAAGGTGACGTCTTCATACCTAACCAACCGTTCAGAAGCCCTAATGGTTACAGGCAAGGGTGTATGAGACGGTGTTCTAGCTTTACTTCTAGTGGAATTAGTCCCGATCTGTCGAAGCATCCGGGGTCAATTGATAAACGACCGCCACGACAGCTCGGATACTGAGGTCGGAGTCCTATGCCCATCATAGGCCGGAACTCAAATCCTCCAGAAGGAGGTATGTTCCGTCATCGGTGCAGTGTAACTCAACTCCTACCTTTTCTATACCCCCAGGGGAAGCAAGAGAAAATCTAGATTGAAATATCCTGGTTGTTTTTTCTTTCATAGTATCAGACACTATTTCAGAAAATGGAAATTTATGCCTTATCATTTGCACGTTTTGGCATATTTATATTTTGCCAAAATTATATCATCTCAGATCAGTTTGATACTTCTTATCGAAATGACAACGAAACCTAAATTGGTCTTCCTGCAATCTAAAAGTGGAGATTATCACTTTTTGACCTGGTTTTTCCAGCATGCATTATATAATAATGTTTTTGTTTGAATTTTGTACATATTTCTTCAACCTTCTTCCAAAACAATTGTTGTACCAAAACACATTGAGTTAAGCAACAACATGTGAGTGTTTCTCAATAGCGATGGCGTTTATTGAGAAAATAACCGGTTTACGGTTATTCAGGTCTTTTCCACCTCCGGCTTAAAATGGCGGTTATAACCGCTCAAAATAACCGGTTTACGGTTATTCAGGTCTTTTTCACCTCCGGCTTAAAATGGCGGTTCTAACCGCCCAAAATAACCGGTTTACGGTTATTCAGGTCTTTTTCACCTCCGGCTTAAAATGGCGGTTATAACCGCCCAAAACAACCGGTTTACGGTTATTCAGGTCTTTTTCACCGCCGGATTAAAATGCCTGTTATAACCGCCCAAAATAACCGGTTTACGGTTATTCAGGTCTTTTCACCTCCGGCTTAAAATGGCGGTTATAACCGCTCAAAATAACAAACGCCGTTTGTAGACAAATTTTTTATTAATATTGCTTTTGCAGGAAATCAATCCTTTGGCCAATATTTATCCGTTCATAAAGGCTCTTTTTTTTCATCTGCAACCAACAGATGCCTCTAGAAATCGGTTGTCGTTGATTGATGAAATTCAAAGCTTAAGAAATTTGTAAATTTTAGTCTAATCGAGCCTATATTCCGAACAGGTTTTTTAACTGGTTACTGATTTAAAAAAAAATAACTGGTTATAACCGGAACGAAAAATAACCGAAAAAACCGGTAATCGAAACAAAAAAAACCTGGTAGGTTCTTCCAATCACTGTTTCATAAATTTGGTTTAAATGTTCAAATTTACTTTTTAAAAATATCCTCTATTCGTTAGACGAAGAAATTGGTTCAATCACTCTTATCTTTTTTTTTTTATTTAAGGTATCCGACTGTGCTCGGAGACATTTTTTTGAAAAATAACTTATATATATTTTTCAACTGCATATGTTTTAAAACTATGAAAATATTGTAAAATTAAGCGCTAAAAATAATATTTTTAAAAAAAAACTATGAAATTTGAAGAAAAAATGAATAAATATTTGCCTTACGCTAACAGCCATAGACAAAATCGTATTCTAAATATGCATAAATCCTTGTAGGAGTACATTTTTATAACAGTCATCTGTGTTATGTTCTACAGTCTTTCTTGTACTTCAAAAGAGTTTTGAGAAATAGCTGAACATAGTTACTAAACAGGTAATTTTTCATCAAAAATCCTTTTCGTTTATATTTAAACACTTAAAAATATTACTCGATTTTAAAATTGACCTTAGTTTTAAGGGGAAAACATCAATAATATTACAGAAAACAATCTCAGAAAATTTCATATCAGTACTTGAATAACGTTTTGAGAAATCATTGTTACGATCGATAGTTTTCCTCAAAAATATCATTTCTCAGAAAACGCATTTAAAGTTTTCATGCAACTTAAAATAATGCTTGCAGTTCGGTAATGAGACAGCTGTAACTCCATTTGTAATTCACGTAGAGTAAAAAGTGAGACAGTTTTAGAAAGGTTATTAAACAGGCTACAAAATTAAGTCATAAATTGTTTTTGATAATTTCATCAAAAACGATGATTTTAAACCAGTCTATAAAAGGAAATTAGTTTATTAACGCGGAAACCAACGGCGGATAATAAACAGAAGCTTTCCTTCTTTTCCATACTCATCACAAATCTCACGAATACCTCCGGCGGTCATAACATTTCTACCCTAATAACAGAAGACGCTGTGCAATATTGTTACGATATCTTCGCGATATTGTACGGCATTCATAATACCGGCAAAGACGTAGACATATCGTGCAATATCTTGTGCTAATAGGGTATTTATCTTCCAGCGGCGCGCCGTCTGTACCAACATGAAAGGTCGCGAGTATTTCCTAGATATGCTGTTGTAAAATATAAATTTTTAGGAGGGTAATTATTGAAATTGGGTAAATGTTAATAAGTACATTTTTTAAAGGAATTATTATTAAAAAAGGAATGGAAACATAAAACACAAAAGCAATATAAAACCTTATCTGAATGACATAAAAATAAATGAAATTTCAATATTTCAAATGAACTATTTATTTTTGAAATATAAAGCTGTAGAAACAACACGGAAGAAAAAAGCAATTGAAATTACTAATATAATAGCCCAGATCCTCCGGTAACGGTCTGACGTCATCAACAATAAAACTCGCGCCATAGCACTGCGAGACAATAAACAGCATTATGTCATTGTTAGAGAAACTAAATTTCAGTAATTTTAAATTTAAAAGAGGAATTGTCTTTCTAATTTCAAATAGTGTAATAAAATTTTCTATCGATTGATATAAAATTTTTCTCGCTGTGATCAATAGTTTCCGAGAAATTTTAAATTATATTAATCCTATATTTCAAATTAATTTCCGTTTTTTAATAGAAAGTAGTAAATTACGTCAGTGGTATATCATGCGCTTGATATAGTTTGAACTCCAAATTGTATCTGAATGCAATCGTGGCGATGTTGCTTTCTTGCCAAGAATTAAATTTGCCACCATTGACATGAATCTACCATTCGTTCTCAACCGCCGCCAGTTCCCGTTAATTCCAGCTTACACGATGACTATCAACAAATCGCAGGGGCAAACTTTCGATCATGTTGGAATTTACCTCGATGAGTCTGTCTTTTCACATGGACAGCTCTATGTTGCAGTTTCAAGGTCTAGAATTTCCATTCACGTTAAAATTTACATAAAGACATCTGAAGTACAAGGAAAATTATTAAACAATGAAAAATCCTTCACACGGAATGTTGTTTACCAAGAGGGTTTTTGAATAAAGAAATATTTAAATAAGATGTAAATAAAAAAACATTTCCTGTCATAAAACATATGTTTATTTTATTTCTTTTCAATCAATGTTAAACATTTCTCTCGCATATATATCTATTTAAATACGTCAAATTTGAAGGGAAATCTCTCGAATGAAGAGGCAATTTGCACCCGTAAAACCATGACGGGTGATTTTCTAGTTTAGATATAAAAGGCAAGAAGTCGGTTTCTTATTCTGCTCATTGCAACGGTTGCTCGTATCTCTGAAATATAAATAACAAATTCGCAGAGTCTTATTAGCACCTCGAATTCCATACGATGACTAACAGATCGCCAAAAGGAGCTGGAAAAATAGCCAAGGTCATGCTTTCATATCAACTTCTGGTAAAGAGAAATAAAACAAAATTCTTTTCTAGTGTATCGTTCACGTATGAGGGCCCGCTGGGAGGTTAAATGGCAAAAGCTGATGGTGTTGGAAGTTCTCAGCTTTATCCACTTGACATTCCATTTTAATAATCTGAAAATGCTCCAAAATCAATAAAATTAAGAAATAAAATTACATTACCTAGTAGAAAATTAAATCTTTTTGGAACTCTTGTTCTGGAACAGAACCATTGCAATGCTTTGTGTTCTAGAACTTCTTTTGACTGTGCTGCAAAATTTTAAAATTGTTATGTACGATAGTTTACTTCTGATGAACAAATTTATAGACAACAAAAGAAAAGAATAAAGCGCCTATGTTATTAAAGACTGTGAAGATTAGATCGTAATGACCGACTTCAAACTTGATTTCAGTTGTAAAAAGGCTTTAAAGAAATATCTTTAAATTTGTTTAAAGTTGGAAAAGAATTATCACTTTGAAAGTTGATAGTTGCACATTTTGCAAAGAAATGAAAGCTGAAATTAATTTATTATGAATACATGAAAAATGTTTCAAAATTTGAATTATATCAGAAGCCTCCTATCTAGATACTTAAAAAGATCCTATCTAATACAATTAATGTCATATCTCTTCCAGCAAAAGGAATATTTCAAGCACTTAATGCAGGATATGTTACAGCACGAAACAAGTATGTCCCAGCCATTTAGTTTTAGGTACATGATTAGCGAAGTAGGAAGAAAATTGACGCTCTGAAAGTTGATATTGCCCTTGGTAGTTGCACATTTTTCAAAGAAATAAAAACTGAAATTAATTTATTATGAACACATGAAAAAGGTTTCAAAATTTCAATTATATCAGAAGCTTCCTATCTAGAAATATAGAAAGATCCTATCTGATACAATTAATGTCATATCTCTAGCAATAGAAGAGATATTGTAAGCCCTTAATGCAGCATATGTTACGGCGCGTAACAAGTAGGTCGCAGCTCTTTAGCTTTAGGTACATGAATATCGAACTTACCTCATTATCATTAGTTAGTGGTTACACTAACTAGGTTGCTTATAGTACACGACTTCGGCCTCATCCGACCCTACATTTGACAGTTCACTTCTGATAAGCTGTCGGACCTAACTATTATGCTTAGGATGCTGTTTGCATATCACTTCAAGGCTTTTGGGTAGTCGCTAACCAAAATTCTCATCAATTATGTAGATCCATTGAATAGGGGTAAGAGCATTTGTAAAGTTTATTCTAGATAGTTAATATCGTGTTTGAAGCTCACCAGAGGATAACATTTCTTACCATTATCTTCTCTCAAAGCACATATATTTTGTCATTTTAAACATTAGTGCTGACAATTAGGTAATTTTTTACATCCAGAAAAGAAATGCAATGTGTGTTTAGGTGCATAATTAAAAGGGGATTTGAAAATTTTAATGAAAATTTAACCATTAAACTCTCATAAATAAAAGCATGAAAACTGATACAAAATTAGTATTTATAAATATTAAACAAAAATATATTAAAAATTTTCCAGTCAAAATTTTGAAAATATGTCTCTGAACAGTGACTAAATATGTTCAGATTCCTAATGTTGAAATGCCTTCCTAAAACGAGATAAGTTGCTCGAATTTAGGAATTTAATCATTTGTATTTTATAAAAAAAAATAATCATATATAGGTTTTGAACCATTTATTTTTAACATTAAATTTGTTGTTAATTTAAATAAACCTGATATAGTTTATTAGAATCTAAAATATTATCGTATTACATGAAAAGTATTTAATACGAAAAATTTGCAGGAAGGAAATGTTCCAATGTATAGAAAGTTACCAATTCTATAAAATTTAATTGTTCACATTTTCAGTCATTTTCCTTTCCTAAAGTAAACTCTGTATATTTTTACAGTTTCAAAAAAGCCATTTTTTCTTACGAATTCTTTTTCAGCATGCCTGTTGTGAAGAATATCGCCATTTTTTTATTTCAACCCTCACGTTGGTATTTGTATTTGTGGTATTTGTGTGTGTGTGTGTGTGTACACATATGCATACATATATTATATTTATATTATATATATATATTTGTATATATATATTTGTACATATGAAACATATGCTATGTAAGGGCACATTACATTTAATACAAATATCTGCTGCCATCTGTGATATCTATTCAGAATTAAAAGAAAAACAGTCCTTAAAAATGCCAATTCAAAAAAAATTATTAAAGAAAAAGTTTCAATGAGAGCGAAACAGTTTTTTTCCTTGAAGCATAGAAGCTTTGTCTAATGTGAAACAAAAATTGATTTAAAAAATTCACTTTATAGTAAAAGAAAAATAATGATTTCACTAATGTTGCGAAAGCGGAACGTCAGTCGTTAATGGGTTAAAAAAATTTAGGCTTTCCAAATTCATCAAACTTCTTCTACAGCATTAGGCTTTAAAAAGTAAGAAAATATACAAAAGGATTGAGAAAATTATTCTGGTGGAACAAACTTAATACATAATCATAAGAGAAATACAGTTATTTTTTTACGCATAGACACACTTTCAGAATATGGAGCTACGAAATGTATGAGATCGAGCAATGTACATAAAATAAAAAATTCCATAAATGAGACATATAAAAATATACAAAATAATTATAAAACCAAAAAAGTGGCAGCATTGACTAATAAGCAACTACAAACTAAACATATTTAAAATATTAATAAAAAAGAAAAATAATTTAAAATAAACATATGAAAGAGAACATGAAAAAAACATGCATGCATTCGCGAAAGGACACAGATGCGGACTTTCGCTGAATAAAGATGCAGAAAATAGGAAGTCAGACTGCATGAATCTTCCGATAACTATTAAAGGCCGCACGTCTTTCACATGGAAATTAAGTGCATAAATCAAATGTTTGACGTCCTGAACAAAGGCAAGTAGCCATTGCATTGAAGCAGTTTAGATAGACCTAAATGTTTCCACTTCCATCCATATAATAATTCAACCAATGTTCAAAGTAGGCATTTTAAGATGTAAAAAATGTTATTTTTTAACACTGTAATATTGTTACAAAGCTGTAAAGTTGTTTCCTGAGATGCCAATCCTGGCGTCAAATTTGGCGATTTTGGCGATAAAAGGAATATTCTAGAAAAATCCTGAACTGTGGGCCTATCTCTACTCTAAGCGAGTAACTTCATGAGCTTTCTACAGATTACGTTACTTCCTACGTAATGACTTTACTTCCTGTTGAAAAGGATAAAAGCAAGCTCTCACTCCAAAAGTAGTCAGTTGGGCTTTGATCAACAATCAAGCTGTTAAACTGAAAAACATTTCAGTGCTATTGAAAACGCCGTGTCTGAGATTTATTGGTGATCTCTATTGTAAATTTGTACAAGAGCTGTCAAATTTTGTTTCCTGTGCTGCATCAGTGTTTCTACTGAAAGCCTTGTGAAATAAAGAGTTATTTATTTTTTTTATGATTCTGCTTCTGAAGCTTTATTTACGTACACCCAACAGACAGTTTTTGTTACATTTAATGCAATTTACAAGACACTACTCCATCATACGAAATTTACATTACAGTCGTTGTCACGATATTTTGATAGTACTTACATTACATTACCATCAGATAAATCTATTCATATTAAAATGAAAGATCCATCATCTTAAATATTAATAATCCCTAGTCATAGAGATTAACTCATAGAATTAAAATAAAACTGCTACTTTGTAATTCAGTAACCGCCGACATGACACAACAAAATTAAAGCTATATTCTATCTTGCCGATGTTTCATCTCGCTATTATACGATTTTTATTATGATAAAATGGTAAAATTCACTCTCCATGAAGTAAATATGAAACACTTACAGTGATTATTTCTGAGCATTAGAAGATAGTTTCCATAGCAACTAGTAGAAGACTACAAGAGAATGAGTCAAGGAGCTAGTTGGGATTTTCTTTCTTCTCATAATTTATTAAAGACGTCTTATGTAAAGCTTCAAATCTACGCACAACATATATAGTAATTACAGACGATGGAGAAGACTGATCCTTACGTCGTTGACTAAATGAAGTTCCTTCCGCTCAAGGAATTTTAATTTAGAAGAAAATGAATCATGATAATCATTCAAATAGGATAGGGGTTAATAAATAGAAAATATTTGAAATCTATTAGAAAATATTTCAAAAAATTCATACTTGTAACACAACGAGTGCATTTATGGTTTTAACAATTGATTTCCGAAAAATAATTATAGTAATATCGGTGATTTTTATAATAGTACAATAAATCTTCCATTCAGAGCCGGGCCGAACAAAAGCGGGATCCGGTGCAAAGTTGATTTGTTGGGCCTTGAAAAAACTTTCGTACATCAAAATAGTTCATTGCATTTTTCTATTTATTATTTTGCACAATTTGTTATAGAACGTGAAAATGATAATTAAATTATTTTTAATAAAGTCAATATTTCAATCACACACAAAAATAATCGAGAATAAGTTTACAATACGTGATTTTGGTTTCATTTTCTAACATGCTTTATAGCAAATCCGTTGATAATATTGATTTATTATTTGGTTAATTCGGATTCGATATGTTTACTGAAAAAAAAATCGTTTCGTATGTTTTTTTTTATTATTTTCATTCTTAAGAAATATATTTCAGAAGCTGCGACAGTAATTGGTAAAAGTCAATATAATTATCAGAATTAATTAATATAATTAATAATTTTCAAAATTTGAATCCCATGCAAATAAATTATTTCTAAATAAATATTGCAGCCAAGAAGACAAAGCTAGAAGGTAAATTTTTATTTTGTTAACCCTCTGACTAATAAGAGTTCTCAAAATCTGAGTGCAGTTGTATACGGATGTTTGCTTACTAATTGATCTGTGGAATGGATTCGTCCGCCCCATTCCCCCCTTTTCTCCTCACTACGGGTAGTGTGAGATATGAGTGGCAGGCCTTTCATCTCTCATCTCTCCCCTAAGGGTCCCTTTAATGACCACTCTCCCAACTGCCTTCTCCCCCTTTTGTAAAAGCAACAGGCCGAAATCCGACCCACTAGTATAAAAGTTGCATGGCCGGTTACGGGCGGCTTAGGAGTTAGAGTGCTAAATAAATCAATGCAATCAATTTTCACTTTGAAAAATCAGTCGGTGGCGCGGGACCTTCAGAAAATCGGGGCCTGGTGTGCTCGCACCGTTCGAAACCCATCAGGGTCGGCCCTGCTTCCATTAACCGTCACCATCGGGACCAGGGCTGTGACGGAAAACCGAATAAAGGAATACAAGAAATCTCTTCATGCATATGTACACTAATGTGACTTCACTGCTGGCTTGGGACAAAAATGAAGATCCTGTAAAAGTGAATAATGCACAATTTTATAAATACTAATTAAGGGAATTTTTAATTGTTAAAGTATTAAAAATACAAAAATAATAACTGACAACGATAAGAAGTAAGAATCCGATGGATGACTTCATCAGAGGACATTCATGCATGCAGATTCAAAACTGGAATAGGTTTTCTGTAGAGAAAAAAGACTTTAAGGTCTAATGATTTATTATCCTCTAAGTCCTGAACCCATTCCGGAATATATTGGAAAGAAAAACATTTATCCACACAGAAGAAATTATAAACAGTCTTAATACAAAATATGAAAAGAAGGGCTTAAAATCTTACCTCTTATAAATGCTGTGGAGTGAAACAAAAGAAAGGACGCCGTTACAAAGTAAACTTAGTAAATAGGTGCGCTCACATATCTCCATCTAGTGAGGGATACACTAACTAAAAACTTGTTAATTTTTTGTAGATTTTTCAAAACATTTTTAAGGTTATTATTTTGTTTTTAATTTTGTTATTGTTTTTATGCATTTTTATAATTTTTATTTTCATTATTTTATTTTTTATTTTAAAAAATTCGGAGAAGTTTTCAGGTGAGCCCTTAAAAATTTAGAATTAATAATGCACACATATTGTATTTAATTTCACAAAACGATCAAAATAAACTTCAATGTAAGAGTAGTAATATATAGAAATGACGAATTAGTTTTTTCAGACAAAAACGGTTGACAGAAATGACGGTTAATCGAAGTTTTACTGAGGTGAAAAAAATTGCAGCAGGGTCAGGAGACGTAATATCTTTATTTTATTACAGATAGTCGAAAAAATATTTCATAATAATATTTATTCAGTCTTTCTCAAAATTTCCTCATCTCATTATTCGCATTTAAAATTTTTTTATTAGTTCATTACCTCCCTATTTTGCTCATATTCAAAATTCATAATTTTTTTTCATTTTTCCATTTTTGTTCATTTTAAGAATTTTTCATAATTGTTGATTTGTCTTAATATTTCTCTGCATTGTTCCCCGTGATCTAACACCTTTGGTTCATTTTATTATTTTGTATTCAAACCTTAATCTTTACGCGCGTCTGTTTGTGTGTGACTCGGAGAAAGAATAGCATTCACTATTTAAAATGTTGCGTCATGTAATGATCCTTCCTTCCTTGGAAAATTCTTTCATTGTGAATATGAATAAACTCCAGTTATTCAGATGGTATTCGTATATTTCTGAGACGATGGGGGTGAACAATAAGGAAGACAAAATTTCGAAGCAATTAAAAATAAAGCTGTATAATATGTCGTCTTCTTAGTCTCTTCTTCATAGACAGGACACGTGCTCTACGAGGAGATTCATTTCCTTTTACGCAAAAGCTGCCGCATAAGAGCATGAAGAGAAAATGCAGGCTCTGTTAGTCTTAAGGACTGGAACAACCGAAGGTTCTTGTCCCAACGGGATTATCTTGAACATAAAGCCAGGCGCACACACCCGATTTTTTTCCTGGAAGTTATTAGCGACAAAATGTTGAAAAACCGATAGCCTGCTTGAAGTAAATTGACAGCAATTGTGTAAAACATACATACTTCCCGCGATGCTACGTATCGAGAAAGTGCAGGCTCTGTTAGTCTTAAGGACTGGAACAACCAAAGGTTCTTGTCCCAACGGGATTATCTTGAACATAAAGCCAGGCGCACACACCCGATTTTTTTCCTGGAAGTTATTAGCGACAAAATGTTGAAAAACCGATAGCCTGCTTGAAGTAAATTGACAGCAATTGTGTAAAGCATACATGCTTAACGCGATGCTACGTATCGAGAAAGTGCAGGCTCTGTTAGTCTTAAGGACTGGAACAACCAAAATTATCTTGAACATAAAGCCAGGCGCACACACCCGATTTTTGTCCTGGAAGTTACTAGCGACAAAATGTTGTAAAACCGATAGCCTGCTTGAAGTAAATTGACAGCAATTGTGTAAAGCATACATACTTCCCGCGATGCTACGTATCGAGAAAGTGCAGGCTCTGTTAGTCTTAAGGTCTGGAACAACCGAAGGCTCTTGTCCCGACGGGATTATCTTCAACATAAAGCCAGGTACACACACCCGATTTTTGTCCTAGAATTTATTAGCTACAAAATGTTGAGAAACCGATAGCCTGCTTGGAGTAAATTGATAGGAATTGTGTAAAGCATACATATTTCCCGTGATGCTGTGTGTCGGACAAGTAATTAGATTTCAGTGGAAAATCGGAGGTATGTGGAGGATCAGGACTATAGAGGCGCGATTCTATGTACAGAATTACTATCTTGTCATTCTGTATCGCTGCATAACTACGATACTAACTGCTCCATAACTACGATTACTGTTTATGAAGGAAGAAAAACCAGGTGATCGAGAGAGAAATAAATCCTATATTCGGATACTTGAAAAGAGAGAGGGCATTTTGAGATTTTTTTAAAAAATCCTCCTTTGAAAAGGATATTTGAGATGTAGACCATAGTTCAAATAATAGAAAAAATTTGTTAATTTTTTCTTTTTTCCTTTATTTGGTTGCTGGACAAATTCAGACCACAGAAAGGATTTTAAATTTTGACTTTTGTCATTCCTTTCTACAGAAAATTTGTCCAATTTAGAATTACAAATGGTGTGTGGTCTCCGAAGAGTTCGCCATTCTAGTTCTTTTCCATTTTTCTACCATTTTGATTATTTTTTTAATTTCCAATTTTTCTCAAGTGTTTCAATTTTTAGAGAATCTTTGTTATTTAATACTATCGTTGTTGTTGTGTTATTTTTAGGAAAATTTTGTTGATGCAATCACTTAATGCTGCTGCATTGAGCGCGGAAAAAGATGCATTGTTATCATTATTATTATTGTTTACTTTCTCTGTTTATTTTATTTATTTTTCTTTTTGATTCAAATTCATGTTTTTCGATTATTTGTCTTTGTATTTCATTAGAAGTAGCTGCATATGCGCCTTTCTATTTAATGCAAAAAATACTTTTATTTTATTTTAATTTCAATTAATATTTAAATTAATTTTGCTAAATTTTATCAATTGTAACTGTCATAGTTCAAATGTTATATTTCTCTTGGAATTGTTTATCGACCTCGCTAGCACTTCATGACTCCCTACAAAGATGAGCCATCCGTTTGAGTAGAAATAAAACTCATTTTCAGACCATCTAGAGGCAGAAGAAAAATTCGATTAAGCAACTTTTTTCATGACTGGCAACGCATCCTGTTGGATCAAGATCCCGTCCAAGAATGTGCTCGCACACCTCAGATGTGTGACATTTAGTGCTATTGGACGGTTTATTGAGTTCTGAATTTTGTGGGACTGTTACTTAATTCTCTGAATGTTTATCCCGCAACTAGAAAATCACCCACCATGGTTTGACGGGTGCAAATTGCCCCTTCATTCGAGAGATTTCCCTTCAAATTTGACGTGTTTAAATAGAAATATATACGAGGGAAATGTTTAACATTGATTGAAAAAAAATAAAATAAACATATGTTTTATGACAGGAAATATTTTTTTATTTAGATATTATTTAAGTATTTCCTTATTCAAAAAACCTCTTGGTAAACAAAATTCCGTGTGAAGTATTTTTCTTTGTTTAATAATTTTCATTGTACTTCAGATGTCTTTGTGTAAATTTTAACGCGATAGGGAATCCTAGACCTTGAAAGTGCAACATAAAGCTGTCCATGTGAAAAGACAGACTCTTCGAGATAAATTCCTGCATGATCGAAAGAATGTCCCTGCGTTTTGTTGTTAGTCATCGTGTAAGCTGTCATTAACGGGAACTGGCGGCGGTTGAGAATTAATGGTAGATTCACGTCACTGGTGGCTAATTTAATTCTTGGCAAGAAAACAACATCGCCACGATTGCATTCAGATACAATTTGGCGTCCAAACTATATCACGCGCATGATATGCCACTGACGTAATTTACTACTTTCTATTAAAGAACGGAAATTAATTTGAAATATAGGATTAATATAATTTAAAATTTCTCGGGAACTATTCATCATGGCGAGATAAAGTATATATCAATCGATAACAAATTTTATTTCGCTATTTTAGAGCTATTAAATTTGAAATTAGAACGACGATTACTCTTTTAAATTTAAAATGACTGAAATTTAGGTTCTCTAACAATGAAATAATGCTGTTTAACGTCTCGCTGTGCTACGGCGCGAGTTTTATTGTTGGTGACGTAAGGGTGCTACCGGAGGATCTGGGCTATTACATTTTCTGGGCTATTTTCACGGGTTGCATCCTGCGATTTTCGCAAGCTAATGGGTTTACTTAGTACTTTTAAACAGTGAATCATATTATATTAGTAAATTCTTGCATGTAAATAACAATTCACTTTGTTCAACAGCATTTTAAAGTGTTTTCAAACGTTGTACCTAAATATTAAATAGTAAGTAGTATCCAAATAGTAGATTCAGCAGTCAGATTGTTAATACACGGGACGTTCCGGAAGCAAGTTTCGTCATGGTTTATCACAAGGAAGCTTTATTACAATCCTAAACTTACAATGGCATAGCAAAATACAAACCTTTGATTATTTTTCCACGTATTCGCTACCGACATTGATACATTTTTCGTACCGGGAAATCAGTTTAAAGAAACCATCCTGAGAAAAATCGCTGCAAAGCGAGCGAAGGAAGTTCTTCATAGCCAACCGCACCTCTTCATTGCTTCGGAATTGACGTCCCGATACTGCTGACTTCAATGCAGGAAAAAGGTGAAGATGGGTGCAAAAAGACTTGTGGCATAATCGCGGCATCTGGCAGAATCTCGAGTTGTAGGGGTCTATTCTGGTACCCCTGGTTGGGTTGGGAGTTGGGTTGGGTTCCGCACGTTAACAACGGAACCCAACCCAACTCCCCCCCCAACCGGGGGTACCAGAATAGACCCCGTAATTGCATGCAGATCGGATCCGCCCTCTTTGTGATGTCACCTATCGACCAATAGCGAGCAGCCTGTTTTAGTACTTAATGACGATTATTAATTCTGTTCACTCTCTCCTTTTTGTATCATCTCACAGATGATACAAAAATGATGTTAATGATTTAATTTAGCTGTTGTTCTATAAAATTTGTTATTTTTTTTGTTATGTATTAGTCTTTCTTTCACTGTGTCACCAGCTCTGTGGTTTCTCACAATGGAGTACTTCTGATATGTGAAGAATACAGACATGATAGGTTGAGAAGATTAGTAGTAAAGTATTGTAAAAGTCAATATGAAGCACTTAAGGTATCCGACTGTGTTCGGAGACATTTTTTTTGAAAAATAACTTATATACATTTTTTAATGTTATTTTTCAACTGCATATGTTTTAAAACTATGAAAATATTGTAAAATTAGGCTTTCAAAATAATGTTTTTTTTAAAAACTGAGAAATTTGAAGAAAAATGAGTAAAATATTTGCCTTACGCTAACAGCCATGGACAAAATTATATTCTAAATATACATAAATCCTTGTAGGAGTACATTTTTATGACAGTTATCTGTGTTATGCTCTAAAATCTTTCTTGTACTTCAAAATAGTTTTGAGATATAGCTGAACATAGTTACTAAACTGGTAATTTTTCATAAAAAATGCTTTTTCTTTATATTTAAGCACTTAAAAATTATACTTGATTTTAAAATTGATCTTAGTTTTTAGAGGAAAACATCAAGCATATTACAGAAAACAATCTCAGAAAATTTCATATCAATACTTGAATAACGTTTTGAGAAATCATTGTTACGATCGACAGTTTTCCTCAAAAATATCATTTCTCAGAAAACACATTTAATGTTTTCATGCAACATAAAATAATTCTTACAGTTCGGTAATAAAACAGCTGTAACTCCATTTGTAATTCACGTAGAGTAAAAAGTGAGACAGTTTTAGAAAGCTGGTTAATAGGCTACAAAATTAAGTCATAATTTTTTTTTGTTAATTTCATCAAAAACGACGATTTTAAACCAGTCGGATACCTTAAGTGTCAATCGTTCTACGTACATAATAACTCGGCGACTAGACCAGTAATTCTCTCCTCTACGTAGGCTGTTAAGTTAACTTGACCTCAACGTAGGCCTAAAAGTTACAGACTTCACTCTAATCACAGGACTGCAAGAATGGCAATAAGAATCGAGGGGTTTTGTTGTTGGACCATAATACAAGGCCCCACACAGCAAGGGACACAAAATAATACATTCGTCGTCTGAGATTGGAGAGATTGGATCACCCGGCCTACAGCCGCGATCTTGCCCCATCATATATTTACAGTTTTCCTGCATTGAAGTCAGTAGTATTGGGACGTCACTTCCGAAGCAATGAAGAGGTGCGGCTGGTTGTGAAGAACTTCCTTCGCTCGCTGGGCACCGATTTCTACCAGGATGGTTTCTTGAAATAATCACTTTCAAGAAACCATCCTGTTAATTATAATGAAAACGGTGTCACGTACGCCAAATGAGTAAATGACGGTGGTGAATATGTGGAAAAATAGCCAAAAGTTTGTATTTTGTTACGCCATTGTATGTTTCTGATTGTAATAAAGCTTCCTTAAGAAATATCATAACGAAACTTAATTTCGAAACGTCCCTCGTGTATGTAGGTGAGAAAAAGTGTTTTAAAGTACTGCAAAAAAGCAGGCATTCAATTACCACAAACTCCGTACATCTGAAACCTACAGTTTAAGAAAGGATCAAAATGCATTTAGGAATATTTGTTCCATTAAGGCGACAAGGGACCTTCGAAATCATTTTTTTAAAATTTTCAACTAATCAATTTGAAATCTTGCAGGCACTAATAGGAGCACTATAAAAGACAACACACGAAATTTCACTGCAATATATTTATTTATTTCCGAGTTATGGGTATAAATGGTAATTAATGACCTTTGTGATAAACGTTCCCGGGGCTCCAAAATTACACGAAATCTCTCTAATTTTTCTATTAGTTACTCTCACCCTTTTCGAACAAAAATGGGATTAATTTTTTATGTTTTAGAAGGGAATTTTAAAACGAAGATACAAAATAAATCGAAACTATTGATTTCGGAAAAAATATGCCCAATATTTCATATGCAAGAAAATATGTAAGGTTTAATAACAAAATAAATTCAATGTGAATCCCAAATTTCTTCTCCATATGTGTTTTATACTTATATAAAATGTCATAAAATTTGAACAAAAATTGAAGCCCCTGGAAAATTTATCATAAAGGATATTACTTGTTTTTAAACATCACATTTGTACCCATAACTCAGTTATAAATAAATATATTGCAGAGAAATTGTATGTTGTGTTATATAGTGTTCCTATTAGTGCCTGCAAAATTTCAAATTGATTAGTTAAAAATTGTAAAAAATTATGTTCTTGGTCGCCTTAACAATACAGCATCACTTTCTTAAATACAACAGAATAGTCTATTTTTGAAATAAAAATGGAACCACTGAAAGTAATACGAAGACAATTTTTCATAACACGATATGCAGTTTCTGTTTCGCTTGTTTCACATTCTTTTCGTCCCATCAGAAACATTAAGGACATTGCAAGACTTGCTTCATATGTATAGAAGAATGGGGTTTTTTGTGGATTTTTGGAGATATTTTTATAGAAATTTCATGACACTTCCTTTTTCTTTCAGATGTACATAAAAGAAGTTTGATTGATGAAGATGCATTATTTCAGCAAATCATTCCATCATCTGTATGGGACTTTTCGATCCGAAATACTTTTGAAGAGTCTTTGACAAATGGACTGCTGAAATGGAATCTAAATCTCAGAAGAGACATATACAATTCGTAGAAAGATGTCGGACAACATCTACGTTTAAAAAAAATTGAATTTTTCTTTCTTTTTTGGAAGCCAGATGATTTTGAATTTACATGTAAAGGGAATTTTCATATTCGTGTTCAAATAGACTATGGAATAGAATTTTATAGTGCAATGGCATACAAAAGTTTAGGAATATTTCGCAAAATTCGAGAAGTTTGCAATTAATACGAAAAGTATGTTTCGAAATCAGTTCTGGAGAATCGTGTGACATTCAATAGAATATCAGTTACGATTAATAAAATTTAACAGATTATTAAAAAATTTCTTGAATTAATTAAAAATTCATTAAAACCTTTATATTATACAGAATGGCGCATATGCAGCATATCCTAATAAATACAAAAACAAACAATAGAAAATTAAGAAATGTTAAAAATACAATAAAAAATTTAAAAAAAACATTAAAAAAGAAAAACTACTAGAAAAAAATATGAAAGAGAAGAAGTAATCAACGATGAGAACAATACATCTTTATGTGCGCCAAACGTAGCAGCATCCAGTGATTGCATCATACATCAGTGATTGCACCATAAATATCCTAATAAATACAAAAACAAACAATAGAAAATTAAGAAATGTTAAAAAAACAATAAAAAATTTAAAAAAAATAAAATAAACATTAAAAAAGAAAAACGACTAGGGAAAAACATGAAACAGAAGAAGTAATCAACGATGATGACAATACACCATTTTGCGCGCCAAACGCAGCAGCATCCAGTGATTGCATCATGCATTTTACTACAACTAACCAACCCATCACTGAAGAATTAAACAACAAAAATTCCCCAATAATAAAATAGCCAAAACACATAAAAGAAAAAAACTAGAAAAACAAAAGAAAAAACAATCAAAATGGAAAAATTGGAGGAGAACTACAACGGCGGACACTATGGCGGATTCAATAGAGTATCCCCTATTGGCGCAAGATATTGTACGACATTTCTTCGACGTTGTCCGATATTCTGAATACCGTACAATATCGTGAAGATATCGTAACAATATTGTAGAGAGTTTTTGGCTATTAGGGTCATATATATATTACAGTGAAGATTCGGTCACGAGGGAAATTAGGGGAACCACCAGAAAGGGATGAAGGCGAAAACGGAGTTTTACCCATCCTGTTTCACAGAAAGCTGATAATGAGATGTGACTTTTTAATCCTCTGAATCATGAATTGCTTTCTTAGCAAAAGAACCCATGTTCTTGAAAATTTCACACAAATCCTTTAACACTCACAAATTGGCGAATACCGTCTCACCCTGCACAATCTAAAACCTTGGACAGAAATGCTCTAACGAGGATTAGCTTTAAAAATGTACCATCATGAAATTTCATTTAAATTCGTTCAAAAATGAAACAATTTCCTTCATCTTTAACTCTTTAATGCAATGTATATTTGACTCAAAAATGCCTTAGGTGCCAATGAAACTATGCAGTTATATGTCACATGTGTAACAAAAATATACAACCCAGAATATAGCTTAAATTGTCAATTGACACAAAAAATATACCACAAGATTTCAAAGAATTAAAATGAAAATTACTGTGAAGTTATCTTCACTATGCTGACGTTCACAAAATGGCGGACACCCCTTTTATCAAGCAAATCCAAAACCTTGGCTGCAATTCTCTAATGATGATCAATTAAAGCGCAACCAACCGCTGACTCGCACCGAGACGTGCTGTGATAAATGGGGCCGATTCACTCATTGTGAACCCTTAATTAGAATAAGGAGGGGAGAGTTTGACTTCCAGGATTGAAATTTCTCGCGCCCAGGCTTGGAGACGGGAGTGTGCGAAGTGATACCTTGGATGAATAGTAGGAAAATCTCGACGTGTTTGAATTTTGGAGGGGAGAAGGAGGGAATTTGTCTCCCTCAAGACAGTTTATTCCTCCTCATATGCAAATGTCTTCAGCCTCTCCCTACTTACAGAGACGTCATCTGCTGGAAAGACAGAAGGGGAATGATTATCTAATCTGAAAAGAAATAACAAATTGTTTGTCGTTCATCATTGTGAAACTATTGTTTCTATCCGGATGGAATAAGATTGTGAAAGAGGAAATAAACAAATATAAAAGAGGAAGAGTACTGACAGTGTTTGTAAGTAAATATGAGGGTGCGAGTAGAACTTCCTATTTTGTGGAATGTCATAATGTAGGATGAGGAATTACCAATACGAGTTGAGATTCTTTAGGCAGTGTTGCAACCATTTTGAGAGTTGAATGTTCCATTTGTCTTTAATTTCCATGGGGAAGCCAAAAGAATCGTCAGCAAAGTTCAATATCCATATAGCAAAAGCTAAATGCCTGTTATGTACTTGTTACGCGCCGTAACATATCCTGCATTCAGGCCTTAAGAATTTACTGACTCAAAATAGAAATTCTATAGGATGATATATGATGTAAATTGTATCATATAGCATTTTTTACATTTCTAGATAGGATGCTTTTGATATAATTGAAATTTTGAAGTATTTTGCGTGTGTATACAGTGTAGAAACAGAAATGACTCTGAACTACAAAGAATGCTCAATAACAGAACACAGAATCCATAAAAATATTAACAAAGTTAAAATAAAAGAAATAAAGAAAGGCAAGCAAATAACGAAGAGAAGTTGTTATAGTGTTTGGAAGAAAATAACATTCATCCTCCCTCCTAGACCTTTATTTCTTCCCCCTTCCAGTGTGTTTGCATTTCAACTGAAAACATTATCATCCCCCTGACTATTGAGTATTCGAGGGTGAAGGTAAGCAAATCAAGAAGAGAAGTGGTTATAGTGTTTGGAGGAAAATATACATTGATCCTTCGTTCTAGTCCTCTATCTCTCCTCCCTCCTAGACCTTTATTTCTCTACCCTCCATTGTGTTTGGATTTCAACTAAAAACATTATCGTCACCCTGACTATTGAGTATGCGAGGGTGAAGGTAAGCAAATAAAGAAGAGAAGAGGTTATAGTGTTTGAAAGAAAATATAGATTGATCCTCCCTCCTAGACCTCTATTTCTCCTCCCTCATAGACCTCTATTTCTCCTCCCTCCTAGACCTCTATTTCTCCTCAGTCCTAGACCTTTATTTCTCTCTCCTGCAGTGTGTTTGGATTTCAACTGAAAACATTATCGCCACCCTGACTATTGAGTATTCGAGGGTGAAGGTAAGAAAATCAAGAAGAGAAGTGGTTATAGTGTTTGGAAGAAAATATACATTGATCATTCGTCCTATACCTCTATTTCTCCTTTCCCCTAGACCTCTATTTCTCCTCCCTCCTAGGCCTCTATTTCTCCTCCCTCCTAGACCTCTATTTCTCCTCCCTCCTAGACCTTTATTTCTCTCCCCTCCATTGTGTTTGGATTTCATCTGAAAAC
>BGPR01001369.1:148151-187596 GCA_013235015.1 Araneus ventricosus | reverse complement strand
GTTATAGTGTTTGAAAGAAAATATAGATTGATCCTCCCTCCTAGACCTTTATTTCTCTCCCCTCCATTGTGTTTGGATTTCAACTAAAAACATTATCCTCACCCTGACTATTGAGTATTTGAGAGTGAAGTTAAGCAAATAAATAAGTGACGAGGTTAAAGTGTTTGGAAGAAAGTATAAATGTAATTCTTACATTTGTTGATTAATAGATGAGAAGAGATTCATTGTATATCCTATAGATATATCCTATACATATTTTCGCAATCTAAAAATAGTCAGTTAAAATTGCAAGCAAAATACCAAACCATTGAACGGTCGAATTCCAGACCCACTCTGAGAAATTATATCTTACGCCTTAAATCACAGGCTAGCACTTTTAGGCTGATTCTGTGTTTATAATTAATCATACAACTACAGATGCATGATATTCAATTCATCATAAATTCAATTACGGACCTTCGTTCTAATTTCGTATTATTATTTTGTTTATTGTCTATTTATATTGCATACAAAAAAGAACGAATGAATCTATGATTCACATGAAAGCAACAAATGATATTTTTGCAAAATTATAAAACCTAAGCAATTGAAGAGACGATATGAATGTACTTAAGATTATAAAAAAGTTCAGCAAAACATCATTGAATGAAAATTTTCTACCTAAAATGTTACTTTAAACCCTTCGAATTATTCTGTTTCAAATTCTTTCTTGTACAACAATCGAGAAGGAGAATCGATTCATTTAATTAACCATCGAGCTTCTTGACCAAAAAATTCCATTTATTCAAATGAAATACACATTCCATCTAGGAGTTCAGATAACTGAGGAATTCATTTTATGCCATATTCATTCATTTGACAATATCAAATTAATAATTCCGTTGTAACGTTCTGAATATGAAGAATATCCGATAGATCTTCATTGAAGACCGAGGATAATGAAACGTATCCTATCTACTGAATGAAGCCCATTACATGAGGTCGAAATCGAATTTTCCGATGAAAAAACTTAATTAACAAGGGAAAAGGACACTACCCGATCAAATTTAAGCTCTAGAGAGCCTCCAGTGTGAAAAAATAATGATGTTTGAAAAGATCTAAAACCTCCCATCCCTCTTTTACTGCATTACGACATTATTGATTGAACACGTGTCGAATTAGAATTACCAATATGAAAAATAAATTTAAAAAATTTAAGGTATAAGCTTTTATTCAAAATGCAATTTAAATGAGAAAATACGTTTACACATTATTATTTCGTCAAAATAAACTCAAAAGTAAAAAATAATTTTTCAGATTACAATAAAATGCATGGTTCGAATAAAAGCGAGGGAGCCTTTACCTTCTAGGAATATTCCATTTCTTTAAGGAAATATACACAAAATATAAGGTTCTATATAAGGCGCCCACGCTTTTATTCGAACCATGCATTTGATTGTAATCAGAATTATTATTTTTTTACTTTTGAGTTCATTTTGACGAAATTATAATGTGTAAACGTATTTTCTCATTTAAAGTGCATTTTGAATAAAAGCTTATTACTAAAGTTTTTTTTATTTTATTTTCAACTTTTTAGTGACGGCTGACACAAATACACACGACCTGTTAGGCATAGTAAGCGAAATTCAATTATTGAATTCTCCAATATAAAACACATATTAAAATAATTAAATACATATGTACAGTTACATTTTTAAACTCATTTAATGATATTAACTTTATGAAATATAAATCCGTAATATATCGCGTGATAACTTACAATATTATCAACAATGTAATAGAAAAAAAAGACAATCGATCTACACAACTTTCTTTCTACTTTGAGTGGGAAACGTTTGGCGCACACGAAGTAAAAAAAAATATGATTGTTAGCGAATTCTAATAGAAAGTAAACCCAAGACGCGTAGAAACACGAGCTATTACGTCATTCACCGGTGCAGCGCCGGAAGTATAGCGTATTCTCTGTTAGCTTCGTGGTGTTGTTACAACCCTTCTTAACGTGAGGTTACCACCTTCCAAACTTTATCGTCCAAATATAGGGATAAAATTTTAATATCATTTTGTTAGGTTTAAAATAGGTATAGATTGTAAATTTTTTTCCATAATATTGTAGTGTCACTGGAAACTCACCACTGTGCTAAATTTCAAACCTCGATTGGGAGTGGGTGAGAAATCGATCTCAAGATTTGAAAACAGGACAGTTAAGTTGAATATAATCTTATGAAAAGCTGTAATTTTTTCATTTCATTAAGTAGAAAACTGAAAAAATGTGACCATTTATAGCAGAAAGTTTATAGCATAGTCAAAAATAGAGACAAAATGGAAACTGAAATCATTTCATTATATTAAAATGTGATGTAATAATTTTACATTGTATTGGATCGTCTTTAATTTATTTGTGATTTCCTATTTTGCATTCTTCTACCCTTTCGGCCCTATTGGGCATATATGTCCCGGATGTTAGAGATCTTTCCTTATTGGTAAATAAATCCCATTTTTGCATTGGATTTTTTTTTCAGTGTTCTTAAGAAATTAGGGAATAAATTTATGATTAAAGAAACTTGGAAACACTCTCAGATTGTATGTTTTCAGCATACACATTACTGAAATTTCATTTGGTCTTTTTTAAGTTTAAAGTAAGTACAGCTATGTTTATGCGCACTTAGTGTAAAATAGTTCTTATTAAGTAATAATTTACTCCTTTTAACATCATATTTAAGATATTTTGAATAAATTCTTTTTGTGGCATATATTGTTCCAATCGTATTTAACAATGGGACAATTTACACCATCAGTGATCAAATTGCCACAAGATTATTGTTACGAAACTGTAAAGTTGATTCCATGGCATGCTAATCTTATGAAATCATAGATGCTTCATTGGAATAGTCCCAGTCGACTACACGATTGGGAAATATTGTCCCAAGAGATTTCCAGGAAACGTGAAAAGTGAAAAAATTTAAACTCATGGTATTCTCCTTTTAGTATGTCAACATTAAATTAAACTACTTATAGTAAAATTTCAATCATGCAAAGGTCTGGTCGAAAAGGTTAAAGATCAATAAACTCGCTTTGAGAAAGAAAATTCCCTCATTTTTTTAAAATCTGACTTCTTTGATTTCCAAAATATTCCATTTATTCTAATGAAATACACTTTTCCATCTCAGGAGACGAGATAATGGATGTTTTTATTTCATGCCATATTCTTTCACTGGACAATATCAAGTTAATAATTCAGTTTTCTTATTTTGAATACGAAGTATATCCGATCACTCATTAAAGCAAAGAATCAATGAAATGTATCCCATCTACTGACCACTACATTGCTCAATATTGTACAATATTGTGACAAAGTAAAATGTAAGACTTTTCCCATATTGCTCAATATTGGGTTACAATATTGTACAAAATTGATTTACAATATTGTGACAAAATAAAATGTAAGACTTTTCCTATATTGTTCAATATTGGGTTACAATATTGTACAACGTAGTTCCCAATATTGTACAACATAGTTCCCATTATTGTTTAATGCATTTTCCCAATTCTATTTGTAATTAATTAATACTTTTTTTACCTGCTGTTGTTATGTTAAAATGTTAAATGTTAAAAAATGTTATGTTATGTTAAAAAAAAATTACTATTTCCTACATAAAATATATTTTTGGTTAAACTTTTTTACCTACCTTTCAAATTATTCTTCTGCAGAATTACTAAAATCTGAAACATCACACAAAAGTAGTACAACTCCAAATTGCTCTTAGAGTGTGATCACGTAGGTACTGACATAGAATTGCAAACTATTTTAGAAATATACTTAAATAAGGATCGAAATCTAATCTTTGAGTAAAAAAATTGAATAGCAAGGATAACGAAAAATTTCAGATAATGTCTGAAGTCTAGAGAATCTCGATGGTGAAAAAAACATAAAAAGATATAAACTGTTTTTACCCACTTTCGCTGCATTAATATCTTTTTGGTTGAATAGAACTTGAAATAGAAATATCAATACGCGAAACTACAGATTTTTTCATTTCATTTAATAGAAAACTGAAAAAATATGAATACTTGTCGAGGAAAAGTCTGATTAATTCAGAAACAAAAAAGTATTTGTATTTCCTTTTGTTTTTCCTTTATCTTGTGGCTTTGTTAAGCCCAAATATTGATTAAAAGAACGATGGTAGTACATAGAGACACTGGAATGTAAAAGAACGTCGTAGAAATATTTCGCGGTTGATTATACATAAAGAAAATTTGAAAAAAAAAAGAAAAATATTTATCGAGCAAGAAAACACTTGTGCAACAGTGGGTACATTACCACTCAAGACAATTCAATTTTTTAGTAATTTCTTCTACATATTCTCAAAGATTTTTTTTCACTTTCATTATTAATTAGATTTTAGATATACGTTCTTTTTCTTTCGGATATCTCTAATAAATTTTTCCTTTTATTTCAACTTAAACGGAATATTTAGAACTAAACATGCTAAAAAGTGCACAATAATTAAAGATATTAGTCTTTTACCTGATAATGGATAAAAAATTATTCAAATAAAAATAGAATTCTTTTCTTAACGATTTAGGTAAGATTCATTCGAGTGCACAAGCAACATTTATTTTTTTGAAAGAAGATAGTTGATAGTAAATGCTTATATTTATCCAAACTCTACTGATAATTGACAAATAATTTAATTCAACGCAAAATTAAATAATTCCTTTTTTCTAAAGAAAATCATTTTATGCTTAAAGAAACTTCGAAACATCCTGAAGTACTTTTTCATCTTCATTTCTTCTAACTTTCGCTTAGCACTGTTTCGCAACACGTAAAGAATTTACAGTTTTAAATTAGTAAAGAATGATTCAAATTGACAGAGGCTACTTGATTAATGACTTTAATTAACGTTATAACACTATCGGGTGACCCCAAATTCAGAGAAAATTTTAAATATTAATAATTCGAAAAATAATAGAGATTAAAATATGAAGTTTCTACAAAACTGATGGGAAAGCAGACAGATCTATTTTATGACGAAATCAAAAATAAACAAATAAATAAATAAGTATAATAATAAAACATTTTTCAAATATTTGCGTAGTTTTTTATTTGACTAGTAGATGTCATGTAAGTTATAAGTAAGGTTACAACTATTCATTGTGCTCCTCTTCATTCGACTTGAATATCCACACCAAATAATCACAAGGTGTCATATCCGGATATCTGAAAGTTCCTGTGTGTAGACAGAATCGACTGATAATGCGATACTCCCCCTAAGATTTGGAGTATCAGGTGTTGCTCAGGCACAGCTATGTGAGGTGATTCTCCATTTTTCATAAAGGTGAATGTGTGTAGTGCCTGTTGCACTTGCATCTCTGGTATGACCTTGTTCTGTAAGAATGCTGCATAGTACTCACCAGTGACAGAAACTACTTTTAAACATGTATCACAGACTTTATTTACTGACTTTAGACCTATATTTAGTAAAATAAATAAATTCTTACTTACTTTAGACCTTATTTCCTTACGGAAATTTACTTACTTTATCGAAAAAAATGGACATATTAAGAAATCAGTGATGAAGCCACACCAGACATCTTTCGGTCGAAATAAAAACTGTCGAAACATTCATTTTTGCTTTCGTCCTAAACATTCCGACTTCTTTTCCACCCATTCGATGGAAACCGCATCGTATTATCTTTATTTGTTTCTGAATTTATAAATTTTTCGAGATTTCCCTGACTTTTGGATTACCGATATTATTAAAAAAATACTTACAAAATTCACTTACTGGTAAACAAACCAGAAATAGATATACGATGCAACTTTAAGCGTTTTCATAAATAGTGCAATACGAACTGCAAAATGTCTGATTTGAAATCTAAGCAACGTGGATTCTCGGTGATAAGGTCTCTCTTTCTGGGCAGGAGTTTCCATATCAGAATTCTCCAATGATCCGTCATGCATCTGGGCTTGGTGCATATTTAAATAGACTTCGCATGTCCAACATCCTCCCGATGGCATGGTACGGAATTTTGAATACGGGGTGGTAGCTGAGGTATTGCCATCGTCATTTGATCCTGATCCAAAATTATTAATCCTTCTTCTTACTAATCCTTCTGATCTGAATCAGATAAGATCCATGAGATCGTTCTCCCTCATCACCTGCAACACGAAATCCGGTCGCTGAAGCAGGTCATCATACACCAAGGCAACACAGTCAAGCAGATGTTGCGGAGTGGCCTCAATCATGTTGCACTTTGTGCAGATATTGAACTTCTTATCACCACGAGAGAATCTGAGGGTTTTTAAGTGTCCGGATGAAAAGCGAGCCAAAGCTGTTTGGTCTTTCCTAACCCCCCTTAAAGCGTATAGTAGCACCTGGGCCTTCACAACGGTACCATGAATGAGCTGGCGGATGCCTCCAAGAAATGTTAACAAGGGCCTTTCTTCTTGTGTATAACACAAGATAAGGTTCTACATGGGCCTGAGGCATGGTAGTACCTTTCTTCAACAAGACTATCAGCAATATCGTTATATTTTAAATTTACATGTGATGGTATCCATTGTAGATGAAGACCACAAGTATTGCACAGTCCTGAGTTTCTTAAAGATATCTATTCCCCTCCGGTCACTAACATCTCTCCAATTAACAAGATAATGCATAACACTTCGGCTGTCCGAGAGAATCCATATCTCACCGAATAATTGATGTTCCAGAACAAAGTCTAAAGTCATATCAATGGCGACCATTTCGGAGCGGAAAACTGGGCAGTAGTCAGCATTTCTTCGTTTAAGAGAAGCTTCCCCCCGACCGTGCTTAAGAAAAACCCCACTACCTGTATGTCCAATTTCATTCTTGCTGCCCTCAGTGTAAATCAGAGTAGCTTCAATAGGTATATTATTGATCACTTCGAGTGCAGCCTGTCTTAAATATTCCGGATGCTGGGAGGATTCATTAGTGTGAGTCAATAACTCTGTATGGAAGAACACACTAGGCAAAGAGTCTAAAGGAGACGCCATAGGTTTTAAAGAATTAAGCTCAACAAGAGAATGCAATGCATCCATTTACAAAGCTTGACCGAGGGGACTACTCTTTTTTAGTCTTTGATTATTTTGCCAACTTCTTAAAAAATTAGAAGTACGATGTTGATTATTATAACTAGACAGTTTACTAAAATAAACATTACACATTTCTTTCTGGCATTGAGGCGGCGGTGACCTAGTGATAAATTGTCGGCCTCGGAGCTGAAGGGTTACAGGTTCGAAACCCGATTCCATTGAAGATCTGTCTTGTATTGGACCTGTTGCACGCTAAATCATCCTTTGGGGGCCAAACATCCTCCCGCTGGTATTGTGGGAAGCTTGGAGAGAGGGTTGTCAGCTCAGGTGTCGTCCTCGTCATCTGACCACGGTTCAAAATTAAGAGATCCGTCCCAAAATAACCCTCGGGCTGCTTGAGAAAGGAACGTTAATAGAACTAAACTTAAATTTGACATCATTCTGTGCAAAAATTATCTACCTTCAATTAAATGCAGATGTGGATTTTTAATTCTGATTGCGTTTCAATATGATAAACTAATATTAACAAATCAGAGCATCTGTCATGTATAGATGGTATCGCAATAAGTTGTTAATTTAGATTGATTGCAGTTGGTGGAATAATTTTCTTTTTGACGTGAAAGCGTCTTTCCGCTCGTTACAGTGATAGTCGATCGAACTTTTTTGTGTGACAAAATCCCGTCAGATTTGAATCGCTAATAACTACGAGACTAACAATGCGAAAAGAATGCTTGACCCCACAACGGATAGATAATATCTTACAGATATCATTTGTCCCATAGTATTTGTATTGCCTGTGACGTCACTGTGTCAGTGTAGGCGCATGCGCGTGATTGTTAATAATTAGCTTTATGTAAGGTTATAAATATGTGTTGCGTGGAAACGCATTTAGCTAGGAGGTTGAGTCTGGTGTCATTTTAAAGAGCTTGAGGAGTATTACTAGGACCCAAATTGAGACAATAAAAATATTTATCAGAATATATGTAAAAATTGGTATTAAATTGAAAATTTTAAACTCCGCATGTTTTTCGATTATAACATGAATTGTTTTCTTTCGAATCGAACGAAACTTAGAGAATACTTGACAATACGTTAAAGAAGCATTGTATTAAAATTTGAATTGAAAAATTTGAATATTACGGAAAATATGAACATTTGCAGTAAATAATGTTTTGCTGAGCATACCCGAAATATAGTTCTATATACTGTAAAGAGATGGCGCAATCAAAAGCTACTCTGAATAAAACGTAAGAAAAGCGCGTTTCGGGTTCGTGCTGTAGATTTTTCGTAAAACCGTCGGATAAAATCATAAAAGAAGTGTTTCGTATTAATATGTAATTTAATTATTAATCTCTTTAATACAATATTTACACAGAGTAGTATCATGGTTACAGAATAGATAAATCACAAGTTTATCGCATGTAGAAAGGGTCTGTGGTAGCTTGTGATTCATTTATTCTGTAACAATTATACTACTCTGTAGAAATATTGTATTAAATAGATTAATAATTAAATTCATATTAAAACGAAGCACTTGCTTTATGATTTTATCCCGACGTTTTCACGATAAATCTAAGACACGGACCCACGGAACTGCGCCTTTCTTATATTTTGATTATTATTATTATTATTTATCTATTACGCATTTCGACTTCGAATTGTTATGTTCTTAAATTTTAAAAAAATACCTTAATGTTCAATTTGAAGGAAATATAAACTCCTCCAAGGTCGTAGTTAAAAATTGTATCAACTTTTTTTATTACAAAGGTTATTTTATTGCAGCAACTGACTGACAATGTGGCGCAATCCTTTGCAGCAAATCGTTTATTGTCCTGGAAGAGATGGACATACGTAAAGGGGGGAACCTCAGATGCCCCTAAAATAATATAAATTAACAGACACTTTTAGCAATTCAAATTGACTAGATCAGAAATTTGAAACTGTTAAAAATGCATAAAAATTCAGCGATAATGTACTGGAAAAGTATTTACATGAAAAGATTTGTGTGTATAATTTTATTTGGCCGTTACTAAAAATATTTATAAAATGAAGAATCATTTTATGGGTCAAGACCCTTTTAAAACTTCTAGCAGTCGCGCGTGTGTAGAGATACTTACTTATATTGCATATTTATATCGAGTACTTTCACAAAAATTCATTCAACTTTTACTTATGTAAACGGTATTTCTTAGCTCCAAAGTAAACACAGATTATATAAATAAACATTACTTAAAAACTTATAAAAATGATATAAATATATAATACGATATAAGTATCTCCTTTACACTCGCCACTGCTGGAACGTTGTAAGATTTTCTGGATAAAACGTGTCTACAGATAAAATAAACATTATTGATGTATTCTATAAACTACTTATGGAAGTGTTATGACATTCAAAGCCTAACATCCCATATGATAATATTTGTTTACTTTGCAATATTTTTTCCATAAAATATTGCAGAAATACATTATAACGCGCAAATCCCGAAAAATAAATTTTCTATTTAAGATATATAAGAGTTCTGTGATAGGCGCGTCGACGAAGAATCATTTTCTGGAACCTTTTCAGAACTTATAAGCTATCTACATAACAAGTTACTCTAAACTTCGCATGTGGTTTGTTTAATGCAAACAGGGTGTTTGCAGTTATTTCTGAAAAAGTTATTGCACCGAAACCGGTAAAATAAAACTTAAATTCATTCTCGAAATTAAATGTTGAAATCGAAATGATTTCTTTGATTTAAGCATATGTTAACCTATATATAGATGTAATAATCTTACTTAATTTTACTTTAAATTCTAATATTATATATTTTGAAGTCTTAATGTATTCCAAAATCACTTTTCTTAAACTCCAGTTTCGTTTTATTTCCCGCGCTGGAGGTATATTAAATCTCTCGTTTTGGCATATTTATTACTAAAAGAATATTTTAATCGCTTTCATGTGCCCACAGAAAATCATGACGGCATCTCCTTGGTGCCAGACTTTTCCCCTAAAACGCTTACGTAATTTATTAAAAATAGCCATTATTCCCTTCACTTTGATCACGTGTCTATATGTTAAATCCCTACCTGTGGAAATGCAGGGATTTTCTGTTCGCGTTTTTACTTGAAACTTCAACTAAGATGTACGCACATTCCGTCACTCTCCCATAATAAATGAAAATTAGTATATAACTCGGCTTGTTTTTTTACTTAACGACTTCAACCACGAAATCATTTTATACGTATTTTGAGTCTACATATATATTTAAATTGTAAATTTAATGATTTGGCTTGTGCTCTTTAAATGTCTTGTATCTGGAAAATATTTATGCGAATTTCCGTTTTTGCTCATTATGGCTCCTAAAGAATAATTTATCTGACGGAACATAACAGTAAGTAAGGTATAGAAATATTATGAACACAAAATATTCGAAAAATCAAAAGAATCATAGCCATAATTCAACTCAATCAACTTTTGTGAGCGTAGAAGGAAAAAAATATTTTTTTAAAATAATAATGTCCTCTAATGTCCGAATTCAGAAGATTTCATGAATTTTTATGAGTCTAGATAATGCTCAGTTTTCATTGAACAGGTGTTTACTAGCTGTTTAATTTTTTTATAAATATTTCCAACATTATTAATACTGAAACACTACATTAGCTTTCAATAACATATCTTCTCTGCCACAAATCCAGTAGCAACCCGAAAATAGTATCATGAAAGTCTTTCTGTAAATTTAATTAAATCAGCACTATTTCGGGCAATTCAAAGTTGCATTTTTTTCATTAAATTGTTTTCCTGTAAACTATCCAATTAAGTTTAATCTCTTCCTTCTGTTTAACAGAGGGTCATGATGGTCGGCTGTAACAAATCAGTAGATTTAAATTCTTCATATGTTGACCAAACACTTCCTTCTTGTTGCGGTGTGGAAGATTAAATAAGGGTTGACATATTAGGTGACGTCTTTTGCATGTGTACTTGATTCAAATTTACAAATTTTGTCCGGAAAAAGTTCTCATGTAGCTCCATAACTGCTGTTAACAATTTGCGGACAGGTACTGCGTATAGAGTGCACCATTGTGTATTTAGCATAAGCTGAATAAAAACTATCGAAGATGGAGAGTCTCGACCCATCTAACTTCGTATTAACACTCCTCCTGCTTGCTCAGAAAAAGAATCAGTCAATTCGGTCTGATCACGCCTTGAAAGTTCATGAACCGCTCTCCCATCTGAGGACGAATCTGATGCATCGCATCTCGATGGAAAAGTGACTAAGTACAGTGACCAAGAAACTGATTTTGAGACTGACATGGAGGATAATCCAGATCACGAAGAATATAACGACTCACACTCGAACACAAATGTTTGTATCATCCATCCATTCAATCTCTAATCTTATTATTCCATAAAAATAAAAATGTGTATAATAAAATAAGCGTAGAGTTAGAATAAACAAGATGGCGCATAAAGTCTGCCAACCTGATCTGATTGTTCTGAACCGTTACCTGTCCGCAAAGAGTTAATTTTATCTAACCTAAGCAAAACGGATAATTTCATTCTTTTTAGTGCATCAGAAAGCATGAAGGAAATTATACGTACTGTGGATCCCTCCCTAGTTAAGTGAATTGCATTCAAACAATATTGTGTGGGAAATGACAGCTGTTTATAAATCATTCAATTTATTTAGGGTAGATATTATTTTATGATAAAAAGTGATGCTGACACTATATCTGTCATATCTTTGTATAGTACTCTCATCCATTAAATTCATGTTCTATAAAATAAATTTTTCCATTAGTATTTCATAGGTTGCAAATTTCTGCTATCGATTTTATATATTTTTATTAAATCGGCTTCTTTCATATTCGTAAATAGGAAATTATTGATTTCTTCAAACAATTCCTTCTTTCACATCCTGATGATCTAGAATCTGTTCAGAATAACAGTACAAAATTTTAAAATTCCCCGAACGGAATTGTGATAGGCGATTAATTGAATAAAAATTTGATTTGTTACAACTAGCGCCAATTGACTGCAATTTTGAGAAAAAAAACCTAATACAAGATTCAAAAAAATTATAATAAAAATTATAAATAAAGGTTTAAGATCCAAAAAAATGTTTATAATAAAGCAAATCAGAATTTTAGTATACATGACGGAAAGTGTGTTTTAAAAAATGTGTTTATTATATTTAAAAAAAGAATAGTATCCATACCAAAAGATACAACCGATTTTTTTGGTGGTAGACTCATGGTCTCTGCCCTTTTGTCTGGAATGCCACTTGAAGCTTTCTATAGACTATAAAGACAATAGGTAATTTGCATTTACAGTTTTTATGAAAATAAACACACTATTAAAATCACAATATATATGCTAAGCAAATGGAAAAATAATTTGTAAGTTTCATAATATTCGCTGAAAGTTATTAAGAAATTAAGAACATTCTAATTCAATAGTCAGCACAGAAAACTGTTCTATAAATTTAATTAGATGATTATTTCAAACAATTTGAATTTTTAACTTATAAATTCGCATAAAATTTAACTACCTTAATTTGAATTTTGATTTATTCTGAAAATAATAATAATAATATGTACCAAGCAAGCAAACGAAAGGAACGAATGTGTAGGTTTCAAAATACTCGCTGAACTTAATTAAAATTTAGGGGTAATTTATGAATAATTCACGAGCGCTCTGTTTCAGAATTAATTATTAATAAGGAAACGAAATGCACTTTTTGCTTCCTAAACACGGCTCTTTGTTGCACACCACCACGAGGAAAAGCCGAGCTCCCTTCTTACAAAACACACACCATATTGCTCCATTTTCCTTCGAACCGATTTCCATTCTGCCCTCACATCAAATTAACTAGCTTCACGTTGGTAAGCCGCTTTCTTTTACGTTGAGACGTTTCCTCCTTCCGTTTGGCATTCAAATCACATTTAGGAAACCGCACAGAAAATAAAGGGCTACTTTTTATGCTACTTCCTAACACTTCTACGTTTATTCAAGTATGTGAAGGCAGCCATGTTGGGGAAAAGAGGAAAAAAGCAGTCTGAAGTCATTCACTTAAGTCCAAAGCACTTACTTCTGTGTAATTACATTTTCTATTTCTGGTGACTTCCCCAACGTATTAAATAAAAAATTGTGCGTCTGTGTGGTTTTTATGTTCTTCAGTAGTTGGCCATTCCACTATTCTTTTCATTATTTCCTCGCACAGTTATTCTTGTCATAGCTCTTTTCAAAGCAGCTCGAGTTTTATACGGCGGTAGAATAATTAGACTTGCATGGAATTCTGAATATACAAAGGTTTTCCTGTTTGAACAAGATCCCAGAGTTGAAGGGGGTAAAAAATACGTCGGAAATAATGTCATGAAGGATAATTAGGTGTCATTTTTCTACGAAATAATAAGATACTCGCATAAAAAATGTAATTTCGCCTTGTTCTTTTTCAGACGAATAGCTCTTTTGTGTTTGCTCCGTCATTTGAGCCTTATCAGCTAGCATAGACTGAGTTTAATGAGAAAATATAATAGAAATTTATCTTTTATTTATTTCATTCGGGGATGCAAGAAAATGAATTTCACGAAGAAAGCTGTAGTTAAACCCGTTTTGGGAGAATATGATTAGGATGTCATGTTTCTGTCATTTCCAAAACACGTCTCGGTAGCATACAGGTGTGTTAGAAGCAGCTTGTGAAGGAAGGTGAAAAAATTTAATAAAATCTATGGAGCATTTATACTTTGTAATTACGAAACGTCAGTTCATTTGGAACAAATATAGTAATATACAAGGTGAGGATTTCACATAATATTATTCTATAAAAAGGATTCCTTTGCAATCTTTTCTTACGTTGTAAATCAGACATCAGAGAAGATTTTTCTCATATATACATATCAATGTATATGAACTAGTTTTCTGGTTTGTTTATTTGCATGTAAGTAGGACTTCCACTTCCGGTGATAATGTTAAGTCAATGGGAATCTTCAAAATTCCAACAGTGTGTTTGAGTATACTAGTTAATATTTAAAGTATAGCTTTTTAAAGTTACTTTAAAGTTACTTAAGAATACTTTGAAAATACTAAATTTAATATTTCTATTGTTGTAGCGCGCTCAATGCTTACTTAAAATAAAAGCCTAATTTAGAGGAAAGGTTGCCAAAATTATTCTTTATCGCTCTTTTTATCGACATCCAAGATTTTTTGGCGGTTATATTTGTAACCAAACGATTTGAATACTCACAGTTGGTTAAATTCTAAACCAAACGATTTCGCTAATTACAATAGTTCCATTTCGAATTGTAATGCTTTAAGTGCTTCTTAACCGATTGAAAAAGAACGGATTACACAAACTCAATAAACACGGGATTCAACGTTTTGTTTACTGAAAAAAGACCTGATTCGTACTTGGCGCTTGATACAGTTCACAAATATGTTTGGTGATTGCTTTAATCGGAAGGTTACCGGAAAACGGTCTATAAATCCAAACCAAACAAACGAGGAGACTCGTCCATTAGAAAGAATTTTGTAGAAAAACGAATATGGTCGACCTTCTAGGAGGATGCCCTTTTTTTTGTCTCGACCGAATCGGAGCGGCAATTTTTCTAGTCCATCTACTGATGGCAATTTTACTTAATTTTTAAACAGATTGAAATGAATTTGGGAATAATATTTTTTGAATTAGGGGATAACAGTTTTTGTTGCTAAAAATCCCAAAACCTCGTATCTCTCAGAGATACAAATTCAAGAAATAATTTTGTTGAAGATGGCAATTCTCATATCACTCCTAAAAGTCTGAGGATTTAGTTCGAGAATTCAGTTCACCAATTATCTGCCAAAATGTTATTATTTCACTTTTTCAAAAAATGATGTTATCTTATTAATAATAATTCATATGATGAAATGAATGAAATATGAAAGAAAGCGCTATGTTTGAAATTTTTTAATTAAACTGATTAATTAACTTATATTTAGAATTAATTATTGTTTTTATTTTAAAATAATTTGTATACATTTGCACCTTTTATAGCTGTCAGCTCAATATTCAGATGTAACAATGAAAGCTGAAAATTGCATTGTTTAGGTGAATATAGTTATAAAACAAGCGTTCCAAAAGTTGGACAGTGGCAAGTAATGAGTTAAAAGGAATTCAAACATTTTATATAGAGAAAATTAAGGAAAACTTTTATTGAGAGTAATCAGAATTTCCGATGGACTTGTCGTAATTCTTGTTCTACTTTTATACACTTTTATGTAACGTCACTTGTTTCATTTATTAAACTCTTAAAAGTTGTGTCATTAACTTGTCACTCTAAACTTGTTTCATTTATTAAACCATGACCTAACGCTACCAAAGTTGTACTAATTTTTATTTAAAATAAAAATTTAAAACAAAACAAACCAAATGTTGACAATTACAAAAACGGACAACCAAAACTATTTACAAATGTTTTTTATCGTAAAATATAAACACGAAAAAGTACAAAAATTAAAAATGTCAGTTTTACATCTAATTACTAATTTATGGCTAACATCGTAACAGAATTAACGTTATAGCATGGTAATAGCGACAATTAGGCTCAACCAACCACTTCTCGAAAAACGACATACACAGGCACTGGGGTGGTGCAATCGACAGCCACCCCCTTGGCACAGTGGCTGATGTCTTCGAAGGTTATACCCGTGTTTTGAACTTTATATGTTGCTCCTTTTTCTTTTACTTAATTCAATAAAAATCAGTACTTGTAGTGGAGCCCCTTTGCGTTTGGTGCTCCATGTTCTATTTTAAAATTGACTTGTTTCCATATGATCCATCTGACTTTAAATTTCTTTTCATGATTGAGAATCACCCTGTATATAATAATATTTCTAAATTTTCGACTTCCACATCTCAGAGACCATCGCTCACTTTCAGTTCAAGGAAATGCATGTTGCTAATATCGCTCTGTATGTCCATTTGTCAGAAACTGAAATGTTTTTGCAAAGGACATAAAATAATTTATAAATTAGATTTATTTCTGAAATGTTTCTAAGAACTCACTTATAATACCGGTTTTGTTTTCGAAACAACTGAATAATTAAAAAAATAAAGGGACATACGACTCTTAAACTTCGAAAAAATGGTTAAAAACTGTCAAATTCGATACAATATATCTTTGAAACAGTGCGATTCACAAACTCACATATTTTTCTAGAAATACATTTGTTCTTTCTCTTATAGTACACACATTTTTTATACACACATTCTGTATACTTTCTCTTATAGTACACACATTTTGCATACTTTCTCTTATAGTGCACACATTTTGTATACTTTCTCTTACAATGCATACATTTTGCAAACTTTCTCTTATAGTACACACATTTTGTATACTTTCTCTTATAGTACACGCATGCATTTAATTGAGAGAGTAATAAATATGGGTATTAATGTTTGGAGAAAAAATGAGATAGTCAACTTGCGCGCATGATAACGGATGAAATATTTATCTAAACACAATATTTTGTGTATCTAAGTAATCCAAACAGTCTGTTTAAGAAAATGAACAACACTTTATTCTGATTTAAATTTAATTTCTATTTTATGTACCGATTTAACATAAAATATTAAAAATAGTTAAAATTTAAACTTTTCTAACCTCCACAAAACTTCTTTGGAGAAGTACAAAAATGCGGTTCAATTTACAGAACATAACAAAATACATATTCTGAAAAAGTTTTATGTAAATATATTCAATAGTTCTTGAGATATCGTGCGCACAATATATTAAAAACATATATCGAAATACAATGCTTTAAATATATGGCCATATCCAATGTTTACGTTGAAGAGCAGATACATTTGCCATCATAACTTTCATAATTATGGGAATTTTATAACGTGGATTGTTTTAAATTCTTTAGAAAAGTCAGGGGAATAATACATATATTTTTATTAAAATCGAAAATTTTTGGAGGTTTAACAGTCGTATGTCCCCTTAAGTAGAGGTCTATTCTGAGAGCAAAAGAAACAGAGATCGACAAAAAAATCTAATCAAAACAAGAAATAAGTTTTCCTGGACATTTTTCAACTGTGGTTGGTTTGGGTTAGGTACGTCATTTAGTTGTTTGGTCAGAAATACTAATTGTCAAATCGGAATATTGATGCTAAATTATATGCACTGAATATATACAGAATATTTTAGATAAGGACACAAATAGAAATAATAAACTATAAATAGTTTCGTTTCTAAATCCAAAAAATCTACTTTGTAGTAATTATATTTTTAAAGTCACATTGGAAGGGAGAGTCGCCGAATGTTGACTACCTGGACAGTTTTTAATGAACTGAGAAGGAGATGAAATTATAATGAAAAACAAGTAGTTGAAAGTTTTGTAGTTTATTCATCTTCAAAACACTTTTATACATGAAATATGCTTTAAATTAGGTAAAAAGACGCTTTACAATTGTGTGTCATCCGTTCATTCAAGGAAATAGATTGCGTAGATAGGACCACTGGATACCCAGATAGGATCACCGATTTATTAAAGCAGAATTAAACCAAATATATTTGTTGATTATCAAATTCACATCAACACACAATGATTGAATCTACAAATGACATTTCATGCACTATATCACTTCCTCCTCTCCATTTTTTAACTCACAAATAAATAATACGTATCCTAATTTTTGTATACCTTTTTATCCAACATTTGAGGGCTTCAGTGTCCTTTTACTGTTTTTAGCTTTGACTGTATCCAATTCCAGTTTATGAGGACTACTAACTCTGATACATTGCTTTCTGAACTTTTCCTGTAGCTTAAGATAGCATCCCCAATTATTTAAACGGTTAATTAGGCAACTCTTAGTGGCCCAATCTTGCCAACCTTTGGACAACAGCAAAAAAATTCTCCTAACCTAAGTTTCAAATTATTTTCATAAATTAATAGTAAATTGTAACTAAATAATTTTCCTACTCGAAGGAAAACTGGGATAAAACCGGGTAGCTAACTAACCCGGGAATCCCGGGAATCGAAGACCTGTTGGAGCTAAACTATTTGACAAGAAGCTTGTCAAATTTTATTAAAATAACCATTGTTTATCCAATTACAATATGTCTTTCGAGAAAAGTCATAGCTTCATTTCCTTTTCATCATTGATATTTTTTTAAAATTCTTAATATAGTGGGGTAAAATCCGGTACACATGTTAGCTTTATGGAAAATTAGGAAAACTAGATTTTCAATGGTAAAGAAGCAGAATTTATTTTATATTGACGATTTATGAATATAAGTTAAGAATTCATATGTAAAGCAGTTTTCTTAATCCACGCCACTGCAGCTTTCGTGGGCCCAGCTGAAGCAGATTCTACATTGGATCTACCCTTTTAATTTGTTTAAAATAGAAAATACACCATTAAAATATAAATAATAAACGTTTAATGTGGTTATCGGAAGAATCATAAGTACTGTCTGGCCCGGTCTTGCGCCACTTGGAGCACCCGGTTACCCCGAGTGCAAAGGTTATGGTTCTTATTGTTTCATAGGCTATAAATCCTTAGTAAACATATTATAAGCTGGACTAAATAGAGTTTTCATAACTGTAATGATTATTAATTTAGGATAGTTTGAAAAAGTAGAATGTTAGAGAGTTGAATTCTAAAAAGAGATACACCTGACGCAGTGAATTCTATGGCAACAACACGGCCACTATGACCACTCTTTCTTCTTTACTAGTGGAATATAATTTAGAATCTATCCACTAGAAAGGGGAACTAATAGTGCTAGAATCAAGGTACCTGATTTTACCCCTCTACACAATTTCACCCCACTCTACCCTGATAACATATTTTCCCACTTAATTTAGAGCATCGTAAGGGCTTTTTTGTTTTTTTGTTAAAATTTTAATTGATGATACCTGAATTTTAAAACTTGTTCTCTAACTGTAACCACGTAGCTTCTTCTAAAATGATATCATACACCAAATTTATATCGTTATAACATAATTTGCCTATTTTACGGCCCAAATATTTTATATAATTGAAGTTAATATACCGGTCCAAATCCTGCAAATCTCCCCTATTACATGGCACGGCCAGATGTGTCAAAGGGCCAATTCGCAAATGGCAGTAGACAATCTGAAGAAATATTGCATTTATTTTTCCTTATAAGTCCAGATTTCTGATTATAAGTAAAGCTGAGAGTTACTGTTCAGAAATAATAGGATTATTGTTCCTGTCAGTGTGGATTTATGCGTGATCATATCGTATTTCCGAATAGTATTTTAGTTCAAAAACATGAGCCATTTCGTCTCAAAAAAGAATGGATGACAATACACAGAATTCATAATTAATTTGAAAATACAGATTTCGCTTCTTGATATTGATACTTACTTTATTAAAAAAATTTTTTCTTGAATACACTGATATCATTAAGTTTATTTTGTCATACAGCATCTAATTTTTAAATAATCTGTTATAAAAAACATCGTGGAATGATAATATTATCTATAATTATACAGAAATAAGAATTTTAATTAAATACAAATAGATCATTTAGCCTGTTCATTTAAGTGTAACAAATTACATGATATTATCGGATGAAATCGTTTTCAACTGCTATTAGATATGCAGACGAAGGCTTTGGAAGTTTGGAAGCTGATGTAAACTAACCATAAAACGGCAATCATAAACTATAGTGAAGAAGTTATTAGTTGCAAGAGCTGCGCTGAACCTGATATTATATTTCATGTCTAGGAAAGAAACTCATTATACTATTTAATTTATTTCAAGCATTTGCCGTGTTTTCTCTTGGTGAATCGTGTATATTCTTCTGTTTTAATGCATTTGCTCACGCACGTCACATCCCCGTTCCTAGTGTGTGGATCGCTTCTGATCAGCATAGGAATGATGTGAGTGGAATTGGTAAAGTCTGAGGTGGTTCTTATTTAATTTTTTAAAATATCTATGACAGAAAGTGGGCAGAAGAAATATTTAAAAAATTATTTGAAATAAGAATTAAATGGGTGGAATTGTTTTCACAATACATAAATTCTGGAAAATACAACAGGAAAATTGTTGCTGGACTAGCATTGAACAAACTTTTTTCCCGCTTTGATAAATTGCACCATTCATGAATGGAAATGAGGGAACTTATAGCTATTAGTTGGAATCTTACATACAGAGTATTAAATAACTAAGGGTATCAAAAGAAAGTACAAAAGAATCCAAATATAGAAATATACACAAATATAAGCAAATTAAAAAGACACGCACACTGGTTAAATATGTTTAGTTTTTTGGTGGTATGTTAAAAAGGAAGATCAAGTTTCAACAATCAATGAAAAACACAAGGAAATAATAGAAATGTAGCAGAAATAAAAAAGGGGTACACGTACAGACTTGTGTTCTTGCTCTAGTGGAGAGATTCGGGATGTCAAGATGTTCTGCAAGATGTTTACTCATCAACAGTCTAAAGAAGAACAATTTTGCATGGCCTCCATCTTTCTCTACTTTTGTCCAGAACAAAATTTGTTTTGCATCATTCTGTGAATATATCGACAGCATTTTCCCCCTCGTTATATAGACTATAAATTTTGCGTATGGTTCTAGTGGCATTTACATTTTTTCTTATTACTTTTATTTTTTCCTTTTAAATATTTGGAATTCAATTTTTTTGTCACATATATTTGAATTAAACCCTTTTGCTTTGTTACCTGTGCGAAATATGTGTCTTTTAATGTGTTGTGTGATTTTTTGTGTATTTGTGTGATTTTATATGATTTTTGAATGTTTTATTCTTTTTTCATTTTTCCCCACCTTGTACAGCTATTATCCATCTTTTTTGTGTAGATGTGACCAGTTATTTTACATTTATACCATTCTTTTAAATTTGAATAAGTTTTGGTATCTATTCCCCTTGTTCTATTCAGTTCAATGCTTAATACCATTCAATTGTTCGCATGGATGTAACCAATTATTGTACATTTGTTACTTATTCCCCACTTTTTCTGTTTGGAACTTGCATTTGTATCATTTTATTTGAAACTTCCTTCAACCCTTTTTTGAGTTTTTTACTTATTTCCGAAAGCCTTGTGTTGTACTTGTTGGCGCATGATTCGTTTTTCTCAAAATAATACCAAAAAAACCAATTTGCTCAACAGTCAAAACCAGAAAGTGTTTGATAAAAAGAGAAGGGTTCAGATTTATTTTGCAATATTTGGTCTTTTCATGATTCAAAAATAAAGACGAAATGTAATCCCAATAGTTCAACGATTATTTTTATTATTTTGAAATTAAATCGTTTTAAAAGTACCTATTAATATCTCTTTAAGAGTATGCATATGTTGCTTGAAATGTTATTCCTTGAAACCTGTTCGCCTGTTTGTAGAAGAGTGCGTGTTTAATTATTTAACCCCCTATTATGTTTTGTCTGTTATCTTTTTCTCCCTTTTTTTATGTTAAAACTTTATCTTCCATTTTTCCATGTCAGCCTATTCCAGAGAACATTTTTAACCAGTGCGAGTTGCTTTTGTATATATATATATATGATATTTTAACTTTCGTAATTCTTAAATCACTCTTAACGACACCTCATTTTAATTACTTCTACTTCTATCGTAATAAGCGCACTACAACTTTCCTTTCGAGTCGCGTGTCTTTTCCGGGGAAATTCCCTTTTCTGGGTACTTCAACTTTGTGCGCATTCCTATCTGTTTTTTTCACTCCGGCATGTAATAGAATAACAACGGCGCGCAGCCTCTCGCGTTAACTCTGAATTTCTGGTCATGGAGCTACGTAAGAACTGAATCCTTTACCCATGCAGAAATATCCGCAATGACTGAATAAAAGAAGATTGACTCAACAAACGTCTTCTCCTTGACTCAGACAGTCGACATTTCACCTTTATTCAAGATGTTACATATATATGGGTTCTTTTTTCTCTCTTGTGGCAACTTTTCTAGTTAACATTTCGTATGTAAAATTTAAACTGATAGCGTTAAATTCTTCCATTACCCTGCATGAATGGTGCAATTTGTCAGAAGAAAAAGAAAATGCTATGCAATGTTAGTTCAGCAACAATTTTGCTGTTGCCTTTTCCAGATATCGAATGCATTAAAAATAATCCCACCCATTTAAACCTTATTTCAAATATTTTTTAAACTATTTCTTCTCCTTTTTCTCATAGATATTTAAAAAAAGAACCACCCCAGGCCTCTCAATTTCCATTCTTATACACACATATTCATCAGGAACGAACGACGCTCTAGGAATGGGTATGTGATTGTGATGGAGTAGTACTAGTAGCATAAACATTAAGCACCTCATAATATACGTTATATCTCTCATAATACATCTTAGTGTTCTTGTTCTCGAGGAAAGATAATAGCAAGTTGGTAACTGTACTCGCTCTAGACAATGTATACACCATGAAAGAAAAATGTTAACTATTCTGCAGACATCTCCCAGATAGCACGTAAGTTTGCAGCAAGCTTGATTTTGACTTGTCATGGCAAAATTTGACGCGTCAAACTTGAAACGAACTTGTAGCAAGTTCGCTGTGACAACTAGCGCCACCCTCGCTTGCAAAACAAACTTGCAGCAAGTATGCAACACAAGCTTCCTGCAAAGACAGCACAAAGAGATAATTATCTTTGTCTCTGTTTAAAAAAAAACATCCGATTTTTAATAGTATCTCCTAGACCGTCCTTCTTTTTATTAATTCAATAAACCAATGATAATTTGTAAAAAAAACTTAACTTTTTTATAAAAGAATTTTTGAAACATTTTCCATCTTTTTACTAAATATATCTCTCGCACTTTAAAGAAAACTATATCGCCTTTTTCTTAATGTTGAAATTTTAGCGTTTATAAACAAAATTAAACCGAAAAAACAGTCAATGTTTGTTGAAAAATAAATGGATATTGGACTTATAATGAAATATTGGTTGTGTTCGTACTCTGTTTTTGCTATTATTTGCAATGAGTTTGCACGACAAGCTTGTGGCAAACTTGCCGCAAGTTCGTTTCATGGTGACTTCGAAGCTTTCGTTAACTTGCTGCAAGCTTGCACTCTTGTCATGACAAATTTGTGGTGAACTTGCACTCTTGTCATGACAAATTTGTGGTGAACTTGCACTCTTGTCATGACAAATTTGTGGCAAGCTTGCTGCAAACTAAAATTGCTATCTGGGCTATTAATATATGCAACTTATCTCAATTGGTACATTAAATAAAAATTTGGAATTAAAATTTAGGTGTTAGGTAATTCTAGTTTAATTTAGTTTAGTTATTTCAACGTCCTGTTTGAAGCAATTTGAAAAAAAAAACTTTTTTTTACGTCTCCCTCTCTTAAACGTTAACGAACGTAATGTTATAAACTATACCCGGTTGAATTATTATTTTGAATAATTTTTGTTCATTTTGTATCTGAAAACATAATTCAAATGCCTGTAATTTTTGAAAATAGCATGGTCTTCCTAGTTTAAAAGCAAGAAAAAACGCATGATTATACTACGCCTTTTAAACAGTTAATAATATATATAGTCAACTACATTAATGAGACTAATGTACTTTTTTTCGAAGTGTTATTGTTGCAAAATGCAAAGATACAGAACTTTTTGCGGTTCAGCAACCCACCAGATGGCACCACCTATCGACTACTGGTCAACGGACGCGTTGATCTGCGCTTGTACAAAAAAGTTTCAGCTCGACAAAAAACGAAAGGAAGGAAGGAGCGTCGAGACTGCGATCTGGGACACGAGCCCTAAAGATGATGATGGCGCAGCAGTAGGTGGATAGGCCAGGCATAAATGGTGCTGGAATCTTCGCTACAAACTGCCTAACACAATGACCCCGGGGGCATATAAACATTCCCTACTCCAGTTGAGTTCGATAGTAACATACGACGAATCTGATTGGACGAGCGAATGCGAGGCCCCCTCCCACTAGCGGAATAGGCGATGTTTACGCAACTCGCGCAATGCGATACAGGAACAAATTTCAGAATGTTATTTCCTAAAATATTAAGTTCTTCTACAAGATACTGCCTTGCTTAATTTTTGAGAAGGAATAATTCTTTTCCGTGATTTAATTACCTTGTATTTGTTTTAAATTCTTTCTTTTAGACATATTGCAATTCCCATATAAGCATCGTCTTTAAAAAAAAATCCCTTTTCGGCGAGCTTGAAGGCAAAGGCAGATTCCTTTACGTTAATGTTACAAAAGTATTGAAATATTACATATTGATCAATGCAGACATAGCCAGTGACTTCATTGTTTCTACACATTGCAATATTTATGCTGTGATTCTGTTTCCATGACATTTAATTTTTTACTATATAAAGGTTTTATGATTCCATTTTTCATTCCAAAAGACTATGCTAGATTTATCGGTCAGTACATTGGTCAATTTTTTTTATATCTCAAAACATAATCATTCAACAGGTAGGAGTCATAAAGAAATAAACATCTCAGCAGTGCAAATATCTCCTAGATAACATTAAGCCAGCCTGTCTGAAACAGTAACACGCTCCACACCAACGGGGGGGCATTGCCCCCCCCACGTATGATTTAGAGTGCAATAGGCCCAATACACGGCGGATCCGGGTTTCAAGCCTGGAGCCCTATATTAGAGACCTAACCACTAGGTCACCGCGACTCTGATAATATGTTTTATGCATCCAGTTATGTTATAAGAAAGAACAATAAACTTTAAAAAATAGAAGAACCATAAGAAATTTTCATAATTCCTTACTTCTTATAGTTAAACCTTAACTGTAATTACCGCAATTTTTTTTTAATTCAAAAATTTTGTTAAAAGCATGCGTTTTAATATCATGCGTTTAACATCGTGCATATTATTTGTAACAATATGCAAAAATTAAGATGTATCTTCTTACCATGGTTATGGAAGAAAAACCGAAGATAAAATATTTGCAGCAATTATTGTTTTCAAATACACTTAAATAAAATATTTCTAAAAGTATTTTTTTTTAAAAATAAAATATTTGTATTAAAGTAAAAAAAAAAATATTCGTATAATAAAATTTATAAAATTTTACTTTTTTTAAACTTTAAGATGATGGAAAAATCATTTTTGTGTTAAAACATTTTCGGAAGTTACAGGGAAAAAAACGTCAAAGTTTTGGTTAACTTTTAATAATGCTTCTTGCTTTTTTTAATAACGCTTTTTTGTAATTAAAATCTGAATAAAACCCCTCGCTTCGAGGTGCACATTTCCATCCTCCTAATTATGTGTGAGCCAAACTTGGTAGTTCTAGGATCAATATTCTACCCTGTACAGTGCCAACACACACAGATTCTTATTTATTAGTAGTAGAGATCAACTTTTTAACGAAAGATGGTTTTGGGTTCTAGGGATCCTGATCGGTGAAGAGCTGTAGAAATTTCCTGGAAGTCCTATAAGGAATCTATCTAAAACTATGATTGCAGCCCTAAAACCTTCTAAACTAAGGGTTTCCATTTTACAAAAATCTTCTACAAAATTATTTTCAAAAATGTTAAGGATGGGCAAAAATTCTGGGATTATTCTTCAGAGAATTGAAAATAATTTACTGAATAGAAAAATGATCATTTTATGGAGGGAATGCTTCAGAGAGATCACCACCCATTTGAAGCTCTAAATTTTGTTTATTTACAGAAAAATATTTTTATTCATGATCTTTCTAACAATATTGAAAATTCATATTACTCTTAACCTTTTGAAAAGTTTACAATTTGTTTATATTCTCTGTAAACATAAGAGCATAAAATCATAATTAGTGTTTTATTTGCTTGCATTTTGTGAGAAATTCAAGAGAATAGAGCCATATTATTGAAAATAAAATGAATTTATCATAGAATAGTCTTACTTTTGAGTAAAAATAATGTAAAGGTAATATTGGAAAATGTTCAACATGAGATTTGCCATTGTTATAGATTTAAGTTGTAATAAAATGACAGAAAACAATATTTTTAATATAAATATATTTTGAGATAAAAGAAAGAACAAACTATGAAAAAATATAATTTACATAAAAGTATAATAAATTCACGATACACACATGAAAAGCCATCTATTATTCAATTAAACAAGAAAAAAGTAGAAAAACAAGACATTTACTCAATACTAGCTTCAGTCTGTGGGACGAACATCAATATCGTTCAATTGCCATGTTTTAAGACTACATAATTTTTTTTATTAAACTATTCTAATTACTTAATTTCATCTGAAATCTCAATGTTCCTACACTTAAATGTGCACATTATTTATAAAATAAGAATTATACTAGGGGGCTCTGTCCCCTGCTCTCTAAAGCTCGCCAACCCCACTTCGCTTGCTATTATGAAGACACTGTGTCCTGGAAGCTATTCTAAAATCTTCATACATATATGAATCCGCTTTATTTTGCTTCTGATGCTTTAACTTAAATCAGCACAGAATGAAATTTTTTAGCCTCAAAAAAGATAAGTAAAGCTGGTTTCCTTTTAATGCTTTCACCTTAATCAAGAAGGAATAAAATTTTTTGGCCCTGAAAAGGGCCGTTTGTTATACAGTGAAAGCATCAGGTACCTCCCCCATAAACACAATTAAATATTTCACATTTTGGAGCTATCACAGAAACAGATTTAAAAGATTGTGCTATACGAAAGCAGGTGTATACATATTCAATAAATTCATATATAAAATGATATACAACATTGAAACAAATTAAAAATGTAAAGCAAAAAAAAGACACTTGAAAATTAACCACAGAAAACTTCCCACTAAACACAATGAAATATTTCACATTTTGGAGCTACCACAGAAACAGATTCAAAAGATCATGCTCCACGAAAAAATATATTACGAAAAATACATTGTACGAAAGCAGGTATACACATATTCAATACATTCATATATAAAATAATATACAACATTGAAGATTGTGCTTTACAAAAAAATTGTATGAAAGCAGGTATATATGTTACCGTTAAAGTATGAAATCCGTTATTTCATAGAATACCTAGTTATTCCATGAAATAACTGATCGTGTCCGTTAAAGTGTAAAACTCTCTTGTATTTCATGGTATAACTTCATTTTCGAAAGAAGAAGGAAGTTCTGAATTTTGAAGAGCCATATTAGTCAACCCAGAGAACAAGTAGTCGAAAACACACCGAAATGAAACAAGCGGCCGGCAATAAAACGATAAAGTTTCGGTTTCAAAGACTCTCGCATTCGGTCGTCCAATCAGATTCGTCGTAGGTTGCTATCGGACTCAACTGGAGTAGGGAATGTTTATATGCACCCCGGGGTAAGACGTGCCGAGAACCAGGTATGTGAGTTTTTTTTAATTGGCCAATTCGCGACTCTCGAAAGACGGACATTATAACGTGTATTGCCGGTCTCGAAAAACGGACATTATAACGTGTATTGCCGGTCTCGAAAAACGGACATTATAACGTGTATTGCCGGACATTGATATGAGTGATGCCGTAGATGATAACGTTGGACGTTAATGTCATTGACTATACTAATCAAGATTATAGCTGTATGTGTATTTGATGTTTTATTCCAGAGGAAATAAGGTAGAACAATAAATTTGGCATTGAGCAAATACTGTGTCATTCTTGGGTAACTCGGAATCTTTCAACGGCCACTTCAGGCGTCACAACGCCACATTTAATATTTAATATATTTCCTTTGCAGTGTGCTACCGCCGTAAGTAACCATGTATATTCTACTTGTAATATTTAGGCTATTCTTTAACAGTTATACTTAAATTTAACATAAATTCATTGAATTTAAACCTGTTACCTTAAGTAATAGAATTTTGGACTCTAATAATTTCACCTCACTTTGACCGCACTCACAAAATGGATGACGCCGGTTGTAACAGCAAATTGCAAAACCTTGGGCCAAATATAAAACAATGTTATACATCAAAGAATATAACCTAAATTGTAACATGACACAAAGAATATACCACAAGACTTCAAAGAATTAAAATCAAGATCACTGTAAAGTTAGCTTCACTGTGGAAGGTTCAGAAAATGGCGGACACCCCCTCATCAAGCAAATCCAAAACCTTGGGTCTGCGATTCTCTAACGATGATCAATTAAATCACAACCAACCGCTCCCTCGCAGCGAGACGTGTAGTGATAAATGGGGCCGATTCACTCATTGTCAACCCTTAATTAGATAGAGGAGGGGAGAGTTTGACTTCCAGGATTGAAATTTCTCGCTGCCAGGTGGGGAGAGAGGGGTGTGCCAAGTGATACCTGGAATAAATGAGTTGGAAAATCTCGGCGTGTATGAATTTCGAAAGGAGGGAGGACTTCGCCTTCCTCAGGGGAGTTGGTTCCTTCCCATATGCAGACGTCTCCCTCCCTGAAAAGAAGTCGCTCCGCTGGAACAGAAGGAGAATGATTAATTCTTCCGAAAAGAAATGGGAACCTGAGGGAATGATTTGTGGGAAAATATCTTCTGCATTATAGCATGTTTGTTTTTTTCCGAGTGGAATATAACTGCGTTCTTCAGAATGAGACTCAGTATAGTCCAATATAAAATGAAGAAAACATCTATGTTTGGAAGTAAATGTAAAACTTGCATTTGTTTATCTGAAGCTGTGGGTTAGTATAAAACCCTTTCTGTTGAAATAAATCATGCAGTATTTAGTTTTTCACTGAAAGTGTTATCATCAATGAGAACTTAGTTTAAATCATGGGTCCTTTAGATATATCAAATTACTCATTTATCAGTTCAGTCCTTAGACTACTTGCACACGAAGCATTAAGCCTAAAAGCGAATAGTGCATTTTTGGAACGCTCTCATTTACAATGATAGCTTTTCAATGATTTTTCTCCATTTCAAGTATAAAAAATATATGATCTGCAATCGCGCGGATTTTAAATTACGTAAAATGATTAAAATTCAAATTTCGCAGTTATATAAATAAACAAACTCCAAAATACAAACGTTGAAACTTATCAACTTTTGCAAAGCTTAAAATAAAAGCTTCTAATCCTATCATCTTTCTAAGTTAAAACACATTCTGCTGCGTAATAGAATGGAGGTGTTTCAATTTTGTATCACATCATACACGCTTTTAGTAAGAATATCTAAAAAAGAACCAGAAATCTATTTACATCCTCCGTATTTAATAGCTGCATGCATTTGTTACCCAAACACATATCAAGTGTACAACAGAAACCGGTCAGATGATGATTTTAAATAGCGACAATATGGAAAATAAAATCATTAAATCATATTATAAGGCAATATAATAATCTGCCATCTTTAGAATTTAATAATAATTTTTCAGGAGAAATAATCTCGTTTTGTGAGAAAGAAAAGTTACACACTTCATTGAAATCTGCCTTCTTTTCTTTCAAAAAATCCCTCTATTCGAATGAAATAAACTTCTCCATTTCAGAACACGAGATAACGGATGAATTTAATTCACGTCATATTCATTCACTTGACAACATCAAATTACTAATTCAGTTTTCCAAGCACATATCAAGTGTACACAGAAACCGATCAGATGATGATTTTAAATAGTAACGATATGGAAAATAAAATCATTTAATCATATTATAAGTTGATATAATAATCTGTCATCTTTAGCATTTAATAATCATTTTTAAGGAGAAATAATCTCATTTTGAGGAAGACAAGTTACACACTTCATTGAAATCTGCCTTCTTTTCTTTCAAAAAATCCCTCTATTCGAATGAAATAAACTTCTCCATTTCAGAACACGAGATAACGGATGAATTTAATTCACGTCATATTCATTCACTTGACAACATCAAATTAATAATTCAGTTTTCCTATTTTGAGTACGAAGGATATCCGATCCTTCAGTGAAGCGAGAAAATAATGTAATGAATCCCATCTACTGAATGGAAGTTATTACGCGGGATCGAAATCGAATCTTTGAATAAAAAAATTAATTAACAAGGAAAACGAACACTTTTCGATAAGGTTTGAGGTTTAGAAATTCTCGAGGGGGAAACGAAAAAGTTATTTCAGAAAAAAGATCTAAACGGTTTCACCCTACATCCATCCCTTTCACTGCATTAAGAATTTTTTGATTGAATATTTCTTGAGATAGAAATATCAATACCGGAAAGCTACTTTTTTTCTTTTTAATTTATTTCAGCTAGCAGAGGACTGGAAAAAATCTACCACTTGTCGAAGAAAAATCGGATTTAATCAGAAACAACAAAGGGTTTGTATGTCCTTTTGTTCTTTCTTTATCTGGTGGCTTTGCTAAACACATATACTGATTAAAAGAACAATGGGAGAGTCTAAAGATGCGACATTGCCATGGGAATTCGCAATTGTTTTTCCTGGTTGATTGAAAATAGTAGAATGATAAAAAAGGCAAAAAAATTGGAAATATTTTTCTGTCATAATTTCCTTCTGCAGAACAAATCATTATTATTTAACAGTTATCAGTCGACATTTATACAATTCTTGTTGCAAGTCTTTTGTATAACTGTCATATGTATATATAAATTTATATATATGTTACCGGCAATGTGTGAAATGCCGGCATTCTATAGAATGCCGGGCGTTTTTAGGCAAAGTATGAAATATGAGGTTTATTATATACTTTTCATAGGCATTGTATATAATACCTAGGCATTCTATAGAATGACAATTTCTATTTAGGCAAAGTATGAAAAAAAGTTCGTAATAAGGCTATTATTTAAAAGGCGTGCATTCCTCAAAAATACAAATGTTATTTAGAAAAATAATAAAAGAGTACCATTAAAAAATCTTTTATTCAAAATTCGTAAAGCAAAATGAAAGCTTTCATATCAAAGTTTATGTCTTTCTTATTAAAGAAAACAAAATAAATTGTGAATCTACTTATTACATCAAGGAAGCAAATAATTTAATTTTAAATTGCATTTAACTTTATTTCTTATATAATCAAATCGGCGATTTATTTCATACTTTGCCGGTTTGTCATTTGGCATTCTATAGAATGCCTAGGAAATGTGTGAAATATAAATCGTTTCATACATTGCCGGCTAGTTTTAGGCATTATATACAATGCCTATGCATTTTATAGAATGGCGGATTTCAAACTTTGCCGGTAACATAAATAATAAATCAAGCAAGAAACAAAGGACAACAATTCAGAAACAGGCAAGAAACAAAGAACAAGAGAAGAAGACAAAAATTTAATAAATTGAAAAATATAATGGCGAGCAGCTCGTCCGGAAGGAAAGCCCACCTCTGATATTAATAAGTGCTTTTTTCTGCTAACGACATACGAAAAACGTAAAAATTTTGTCGCTATCCCCTCAAACAGTGCAAGAAGATTAAAAATGGAAAAATTCTGGAATAAAAAAGACAAATACAATGAAGATGATTAAAAAAATCGAAAGCAAAAAATCGGAATACATAAGACATAGATTAAAAATAATATATTAATATCAACAAAACAATAAAAGAGAAAAAAGGAAAATGTTTACCACTGCCAGGAATAAACACACGAGAATGTAAGTCGCACGAGGAAATGTCACCAAACCAGTTATTGTGGTTGCCAAACAGAGGAAGAAAAGGAGAAAAAGGCCTTGCCGATAGCCCCTAATTCAATGCTTGAGATATCGTTGCACAAAGTTTTCGGAAATACCATTTTTTAAAAGTTGATCAAACAAACGCTTTGATTGCCTCGATTTTGAATTTTCATTTGAACAAATATATTTAATACGAGAAAATTGAGTGAGAATTGTGTTTCTATAAATCTTAATAGAAATATTGGAAGACCAATAGGAAAGTCGGTTGACACTAAAATTAAAATCATTTCTTTTGTCTTATATATCGATACAAAAGTTATTAAGAACATGTTTAATATCCAGTTCAAAAAAATCCGCTTCAAACTGATTACTGTTTGTTTGTTTAAGAAGCACGGCTGAATGATAAATAATTTGCCACGTATTATTAAAAGTTCCATGATTAAAATTAATACGATCATCTACATATCTGAAAGCCTGAGGATGAAAAAGTAAATAATTCTTTTCAAAATAACGAAGGAAAAGGTTAGCTGTAATAGAAGAAAAAGAAGATCCTTGTGGAATGCCAGAACATTGGAGAAAAATACTTTCCCACTGTAAATAAAATTATTAAATATGCAAAAATTACATAATTTATCCGAATACTCAAAAGAAATATTGAGAATATTTTTGTAATCAAAAACTAAGAGTTAAGTGCCTCTCGTAGAGTGACTAAAGGAATTCTTGTAAAAAGATCTTTGAAGTCGAAAGTCTCAATAGAAAAAATACTGTCTTTATTATTGTGAATGAAATTAATATATATATATATATATATATATATATAAAGCAATCATAACAAAAGTGTAAAAGCAACTTGATCAACGTAAACAATCATAGAAAACAAAATTTAAAGAAACAAAGAAAAAATTTATCGAGCCGAGAGATCTATTAGGGAGAAAATAAACAAAAAGAAAAATAATACAATATAAATTACAAACGCAACGAATGCGCAATATTACTGCAATTCAAGAAGATTTGTGGCAAATATCAATGTCATGAAAAACAATCAATGAAAAGTATGAATGTCAAAAATAAATGGGTAGACAAGAATGTAGTTTATCGCGAAAAACGAATAGATGCTTCATCAGGGAAAGTGAAATTTATACAAACCGTTCACATCAGGAAGATCAGAGAGCTTTCTGCTAACAATGTTAGTTAATTAAAGCCCCCTTCACCCCGAGCGTTATGATAGACCAAGAATTCGACTGAAAGACCAAATATTATAAAAATTATTTTACGTAACCAAAACCGAGTGATTCAACTAACGGAAGAGAGGACACACACACACACACACATATATATATATATAGCAATAAACATTTAATTATTTAAATGAATTAAAATTTCATTCTTAATCAAAAATGTCATAAATGATTATAACAAAAAGTACAATTAGAGCTAAATCAGTATATTGCACTTAAACTTATCATAGCACTAAAAAGAAACGAAGAAGTGAAACCAGTATGGAGATCCTACAAATATGCTGACCCGAATGATTGGGGATCTGCAGGACCTATATATCTTACATGCAGAGTGTTTCATAATGATTGCCCTGCGTTCAATGCTTTACTGAGAAACGCGAAGTTACTTCATTTATTTGAATGTTAAATACTTCAAAATGTAACGTATTCAAATTTTCAATACTAGCATAGGATATTTGAGCTTTAAAATCTGTGATAGTCGTTGGACATGGAGGCATATGCAAACTTCTGCATAGTACCTTATGTCCTGCATTGTCTGCAGGTTGCGATTTTGTAATCTAAGTGGTAAAAGTAACCTTTCCTTATCTCCGACTAATAAATTAACAATCCACGAATGTGGTTACATGGGGCAAAACGCCACTGAAAACGTTGTATGAGAGATCCTCTATATCTCGGTAACTACATCATGTTAAAAACATAACTAACGTCTTATTTTAGAGATAAAGGGTAACAACAGAAGTTACAAAATAACTTGAAAATCGGAATTGTAGTTCAGAGACTACTGATTCTTAGAGTCGGGAAAAAATACGCATGAATTGGTGACGTCGCACGCATGAGGTGCGCGCGCACAATTGGCTGACGCTCTCGCTTGCCACATTTTCGCGAGCGAGGTTTCGTGATAGAGTTGAACATTTTGTTTCCACAAATTTAATACAACAATGGATCCAAATGTAAATATACAATGAAGGAAACGCCAACAAGATGCCAAACGAGATATATATAAGTTAAGAAAAGAATTGTTGAAGCAGGAGAAACAACAAGAAACAGCAGGAAAGAGAACAAAAAACAAGAGGAGAGAGAACGAAAGAAACAGAAAAGTTAGGAACGTTCGGCCTTACTTGCAAAAGAGAGATGCAAACGATATTATGAGAAAAAGAAACAAAAGAAAATGGCAGCAGAGGCAGCGGTAGCTAATTTTCAATTAAACGGAGGTGCTTCAACATCAACAGGTTCGTTCACAATGAGTTCAGGTTTGGGTTTACCTCTTCCAAATTACAGTGTAGAGTGTCTTCGGAAAGGAATTTGGGATGAAATCGATGGACAACACTATATAAAACATTTTACAGAGAACGAATTTGGGAGGAAATCGATGAACAACACTATATAAAACATTTTACAGAGAACGAATTTGGGATGAAATCGATGAACAACACTTTGTAAAAAATTTTACAGAGAACGAATTTCGGAGGAAATAGATGAACAACGCTCTCTAAAACATTTTACAGGAAACGAATTTGGACATGTCTATAATGTTTGTGATAGACTGTGGTTTCTGAAAGGTGTAACGCCGGCGAGTAAAAATGAGAATTTTCTTTCTGTGTCGAGAGAGACAAAAGAGAATCACGAGTTACTTCGAGAAACAAGAGTATCGCGAGTAACTTCGATGAACAAAAGAGAATCGCGAGTGACAAAGAGAAACTTCGAGGAACAAAAGAGTCACGCGAGTAAAGTAGTCCTACGCATTTAACATCAATGGATGTTTGAAAAAGACAGCCTCCCGTCATTTTTTTAGAAAAAGAAGTCACAGATTTTAGTTTAGACAACCTAAAATTGAAATTTACATTCACTTTAATTGAAGCCAAGGTTCACTAGGATTCTGCAAAAAATGTAAATTTTGAATAAAATTTTTGAAAAATAAGAAAAAAATGTGAGAGACGAAGAAGGAAAAAAATAATCAAAAAATATTTCATAATCCCAAGGTCTCTAAACTATTCAAACCCCTTCCCAACACTCTTTCCATTGCTTTATGCTCATTACTTTAGAGGAGCTTAACATTCACAAGAACTGCACCGGTACTTTGTATACAGTACAGTGTGTTAGAAAAGGATATAAAATTTCATTTGAGAAAAAGACATTTGGAAGAAAATTTCGAAACAGCAATTTAGAAAAATAAACGAAACAACCTAGAAAGAAATTTAGCCAACGTAAAGAAGAAATTAACTTTCTCATCAAATGAAGCATAATTATAAAGGATTGCGCAAAAGATGTAAATATTAAAGAATGCTTATAGAATAAGAAGGACAAAAATTCGAAAGGACAAAAAGTTTAAAAACCAAACAAACCTAACTTTCTAAACCTTTCACTCTCACACACACGCGCGCGCGATATTTTTTGTAGCATAAGCATTGAACAATACGAGTTAAACGTTTAAAATTCATGTGTACTTTGCATATGTTACCGCTAAAGCTCGAAAGCCGTTAATGTGCACATTACCTATCTTATCTGCAGATAACTGATTTGCTCCGTTAACGTGCGGATTCAAGAGTTTTCCGCATGTTACCTAGGTAATGTGCACATTAACGGCTTCCGTATCGTTAAAGTTCAAAAGTTTGTTTCTCTCATATCCTTTCCCTACACCTTCCCCCTCTTCCTCCATTTTGAGTTATAGTTTTTTAATTGATTGATTCTATCAACTAATTTGTTGATTGCTGATTGTATTAACTTGATTCTTTAGACATCGAACTATAAATAGATAACATTATGTTAATTTAAGCGTACAGAAACGTTGCTGTTGTTCCATCAAAGATCTTATTTTTACTTTAACGATTGCAGATTATCTAGGTAATTTGCAGATTATCTATGTAATTTGCAGATTATCTAGGTAATGTGCAGATTATCTATGTAATTTGCAGATTATCTAGGTAATTTGCAGATTATCTATGTAATTTCCAGATTATCTAGGTAATTTGCAGATCACTTAGGGAATTTGAGAAATGAAACAATTTTCGGCACTTTAACGAAGCAAATCAGTTAATCTACAGATTAGCCAGGTAATGTGCACATTAACTGATTTCTGCACTTTAGCGGTAACATATACAATCTAATGTGTTAAAACATGTCCTAAAATGTCGCTGAAAAGAAGAATTGGCATAATGCATTTAAATCGCCGAAAAGAAAAATGGAACCTCATCTTCAATGGAATGTAGTTCTTTAAAATATAATAACATTTAATAATTAAAAACCAAAAGTATTCCATATTCATTATGTAATTTTTTACCTTCATTAACAGATTGCTTTTACCCCGACTGTCTGACGTTGACACGTGCCTTGAAATGACAGAAACATGACATCCTAATCATATTCTCCTAAAACGGGTTTAAATGCTCCTCCCTTGTTCGTGAAATTCATTTTTTTGCATCATCAAATAAAATAAGTAATGGATAAAATTCTATTATATTTTCTCATTAAACTCATGCTATGTTTGAGATAAGGCCCAAACGATGGAAGAAAATGCAGGATCTATTCGTATGAAAAAGAACAAGGGGAAATTACATTTTTTATGCGAGTATCTTATTATTTAGTAGAAAAATGACACCTAATTATCCTTCAAGACATTATTTCCGACGTATTTTTTGTCCCCTTCAGCTCCGGGTTCTAGTTTGAAAAGGAGAACCTTTGTATATGCAGAATTCTATACAAGTCTAATTATTCTACCACCTGAAAAAACCATGAGATGCTCTGAAAAGAACTATGACAAGAATAACTCTACGAGGAAATAACGAAAAGAATAGTGGAATGGCCAACTACTGAAGAACATAAAAAACCTCACAGAGACACAATTTTTTATTTAATACGTTGGGGAAGCCACCAGAAATAGAAAATGTAATTATACAGAAGTAAGTGCTTTGGACTTAAGTGAATGACTTCAGACTGCTTTTTTCCTCTTTTCCCCAACATGGCTGACTTCACATACTTGAATAAACGTAGAAGTGTTAGGAAGTGGCATAAAAAGTAGCCCTTTATTTTCTGTGCGGTCTTCTAAATGTGATTTGAATGCGAAACGGAAGGCGGGTACGTCTTAACGTAAAAGAAAGCGACTTTCCAAAGTTAAGGAAGTTAATTTGATGTGAGGGTAGAAAGGAAATAGGTTTGAACGAAAATGGAACAATCTTGGGTATGTTTTGTAAAACGGTAGACCGGCTTTTCTTTGTGGGGGTGTGTAACAAAGAGCCGTGTTTAGAGAACAAAAATTGCATTTCGTTTCCTTATTAAAAATTAATTCTAAAACAAAGAGATAGTGAATTATTCATAAATTGCTCATAAATTCTTAATTAATTCCAGTGCAACCTACTTATTCTTTTTTTATCTTGTGCTAACATCACACGTGTTATGATTACATTATTGAATTTTTCATAGTAAATGAATTTAATGTAGTTAAATTATATGTGAATTTTAAAGAAAGGATCTAATTAAAAATACAAAACCTGTAAATTAAACATCTAACTAAATTTGTAGCCGTATTTTTGAATAACGTCGAATGAATTTGAGCGCTTTTTCACACAGCCGGATGCAGCAACATGTGGAATGGAAAGAGAAGAAAAGAAATCAATCTCCTTTGTGACAGTGTAACCGTTTTGTTTACAATGGCTTCTGTGCCTCTTGTATCTAGCTGCAATTTTTTTTTATCTAAATCTCTATATAAATTAAAGATACAATTAATTCAGGATATAAATCTAAAATCAATTTGACAATATTAAGTCTCAGGTATCTTTCCTGATCTTATATGAATTTAAATAACAACAACTATCTCAAACAGGGATATTTGAGATAATTATTGGTATTTAACGAGAAGTAACTTTCACCAATGGCTATGTTTATTGTTCTTAGTACTTTACTTACTTGCATTTTCATAAAAATAACACGTATTTTCGAGAGAATATAGAGGTTTTCTTAAAAAATCAATTTTTTCCGCATGCGTTTTGCTTATAATATGCAGAGTTTTCCACCAAATTGTACGGAACTTACAGAATACTTGAAAATATGTGAAAGAAGCATTGTTTTAAAATTTACATTAAAAATTGAATATTACAGGAAATATGAGCATTTGTAGTAAATATTTTTTACCGCTCACGTGCGAAACGCAGCGTAATTATTCTTTCATAACTTCACAGCTAAATATATAGGTCAATGTATATAAAAATTCCAGTTCAATACCATTAGTATCCAAAAAGACATCGGCATTGCAACTTGGTGAATTTCGGTACACTCTAAGAGAAGCTAAATGATGAGGGTTTTTGCATAAACTGATATTTTTTTAAACTTGAATCTTCGAATAGTAATCGCCGAACTGTGATTTAAATCATGCATTTAACTTATAAGTATGCATGAGTATTCAGGATATTCAAATTTCATAAAATTCAATATTACGTTCTAAGATTCAAGTTGAAAAAAATAAGAGTTTGAGCAAGAATCTTCATCATTTAGCTTCTCTTAGAGTGAACCGAAATTCGGCAAGTTGCAATGCCTATATCTTTCTGAATACTAATGGTATTGAACTGGAATTTTTATACAGTGAAACCTCTTCGAATGGTCACCCCTGCATAGCGGCCACCCCTCTTAACGGCCAATTTTTCGTGGCACGGATTTTTCGGCCCATAGACCTAATGTTAAAATAACCCCTAGCAACGGCCACCCAACCCCTCTGAACGGCCGCCGGGTGGCTTCGCCCATCCCATTTAACAAACGCATCGGTTAGAGATTTACTTTTTAAACTGAAAAACGAACTTGAAAAAACGGTTTTTTTTCCGAAAGGGTAAAAACTTAAAACAGTCACAAATTGTATCCTTTTTTCAAAAAATGTCAAAAAAATTATTAAATAAAGTACTATTTTCTCTTTAGATAAGTTTCAAACTTCATTTTAAATAAGAAATATGTGTCTGAATTTTTTCTATTATGTATTATAGCAATTATCTTGTAATTGTAACGAAAACCCTTTAGAGCTGCCACCCCCTATGAGCGGCCAATTTTTCTCGGAACGGAGGGGTGGCCGCTCAGAGAGGTTTCACTGTACAAGTTGTCATATACATCTGGATCTGCAGTTTTGAAAAAGAAATAACGTTACGTTTCGCACATTCGAAGTAAAAAATATTTACTGCTAATGCTCATACTTACTGTATTATCAAATTTTTTTAATTCACACTTTAATGCAGTGCTTTTTTTACATATTGTCATGAATTCTGTAAGTTTCGTAAAGTTTGGTGGAAAATTCTCCATGCAAAAGGCATGCGGAAAAATTTGGGATTTTTAAGAAAACATTTATATCTTTCCGAATATTTGTACTGTGTTTTCGAAAATACATGTAAATATTATGCTCATTAAACATAACCTTTGTTGAAAGTTACATCTCGTTATCAGCTTTCGGTCAAACAAGATGGGTCAAACTCCATTTTCTCCTTCATGCCTTTCTGGTGGCCCTCCTAATTGCCCTCCTGACCGAGTCTTCAACGTAAAATGTGAGTTCTGACGATTGTATGTCGTACGATTCTCAGCAATTTATTGCCAACCATAGTGTCCTTATTAACTGCAATTTTGTAGCATCTTCAAAATTGTGCATTATTTTTGGACATCAGTGTATTTATATTAACTGCAATTTTGTATCATCTT
>BGPR01001369.1:115095-134083 GCA_013235015.1 Araneus ventricosus | reverse complement strand
TAACTCGATTAAAAATATGACCTATAGTCCACTAACATCTCAAGTGTTTTATGGTCATCTTTGAATCTGTAATGAATCCCTTAAAATTTTTACCGATATCCATTCGTTCATCGAATTATGCCAATTTTCAATCTATAAGCTGAAATTAAGTCATTCATAGACTTTATAACCCGATTAAAATATGACTTATTCATTAACATCTCAAGTTTTCTATGGATATGTAGTCGTATCAATGTGACAAAGCATCCCCAGAACAAAGGTTCTTCATCTGATTAGACACTATAAATAAGAAAGCGGGTGTGACGGTGAGTGGATGCACGACAGAAGCAAAGCTTCTTACGCTTTTCTACATACTTAAAAGAATAATAATGGTAGAATCACTCTCTCTCTTTTTCCGTTACCTTCCCAAAGAAAAAAAACATTTAAAAATTCTATAATTATTTATTTTTAATAATAAAAATAAGTGCAAATATATATAAACTCATTATTTATTTATAATTTATAACTAATACGGAGAAAAAATTAGGAGGCATACAAACAATTATTGAAAAAGCATTTATTTACATTTTTATTAATCTGTATTCTGAAACAAAAAATCTGATCTAATCATCCCATTCTATCACGTAAACAATTGGTTTGTAATAACTAAAATATGATACAAATATGTGCGATTCTATTTTATTAATACATCTGCAAAAAACTGCATCAAGTGTTATGTGAAACTTTGCCATCGAAGCTGCCGGATTACTGCTCATCGTGAAATTAAATTCAGCAAAAAGAAATTTTAAAAGTGGCTCTGATTTTTTATCCGCATAATTAACATTAAAATCACCAGCCAACACCGTTCTCCAGTTTACATACATTACATACGTGTTTCCAAGAAGTAAAACTCAGAGGGGCATTTCGCAGTGGCGCATGTGTCTGCGAGTTCAAAGGCTGTGAGTTCGAATCCGCCTTCCCAAAATCCCTATTATAAAGTTTCGAAATACGTAAAACTCGAACGTTTAAATCCTCGTTATGTGTGCCAATGATATACGTAGATTTGGAGTTAAAATATTAGTAGCATCCCCTATGTTGTGGAAAATTGCAACGCCTCCAGCACGAACTTATTAGGAATGTCGACTGCGCATGCGCTGTTGTGACGTACTTCCGTTCGAGACTTTTCCGATTTTCTACGCAAACTCCCCATCCCGAAGCCTGCGTTAAGAAGCTTCGCTTAAATTACGTACTTAAGGCTTTAAGGTAACGATACAGAAAATCTTAAAAACGAAATGATCTTTGGCACTCGTAAGTATCTCATGTTTTCCTCCTCTTCTTACATGGATTCAAATAACAAGAAACATCTCAAATAGAATGATTATGATGTTAAATAAAATTCGCATCCATATTAGCACACGATATTGTAACAATATCCCCACAACGTTCTTCGATATTCTGAATGCCGTACGATATAGAGAGATTATCGTAAAGTTTCTTGTGCTATAAGGGATGTCTACCCAGTAGCAATTTTAGTTTGCATCAAACTTGATACGACAAGAGTGCAAGTGTGAAACAAGCTTGCAGCAAGTTAACGTAAGCTTCGAAGTCACCACGCGACGAACTTGAAGCAAGTTTGTCATGACAAACTCATTGCAAACATAGCAATAACAGAACGAACACAACCTCGGATTAGAACTCGCGACCTAGCGCTTGGGAAGCGGGCGCTCTAACCATTCGGCTAGATAAATTATGAGAGGAGAAGATAGATTTCGCTAATGCATCGTTCGATTCGATTCGTATACGATTTATTTTAAACTGTTTTCTTGATTTCATTAATTTTTTGAGATGAGAATATGATTTTTAGTCAAAGAGAGAGCGATTTTCGCTAATAACTATGTTTTGCTAGTAGAATAAATTATGAAATTAGAGTTCAAAAGTAATTACTTTTAAAATGGGACAAAATGTAAGTTATTATTTATTTCAACAAACATTGACTGTTTTTAGGTTTAATTTTGTTTAAAAACGTTAAAATTTCAACATTAAGCAAAAGGTGATATAGTTTTCTTTAAAGTACGAGTTCTATATTTAGTAAGAAGATGGAAAATGTTTCAAATTTTTTTTTTTATAAAAAAGTTAGAGTTTTCACAAATTATCATTGATTTATTGAAATAATAAAAAGAAGGACGGTCTAGGAGATGCTATTAATCGAATGTTTTTTTTAAACAAAGACAAAGATAATTATCTCTTTATTGTGCTATCTTTGCATCCTAGCAGAAATCTTGTTTTGCAAACTTACAGCAAGCTTACTTTGCAAGAGCGTTGCAAGCGAGGGTGGCGATTCTGCATTGTTAGTTTGCCACAAGTTCACTTCAAGCTTGACGAGTCAAATTTGCCATGACAAGGTAATATCAAGTCAAAATCAAACTTGCTGCAAACTTACGTGCTATCTGGGCAAGGGTTAAGAGATGTTATATGGCTCAAGTGTGTTATATGTTCTTCTGTATTAGAAGGTAGGACAAAGTGACTCTTTTCGAATATTTAAAATTTTCTAATAAAAGCTCGCTTACAAAATTTGATTAAATTCAATCATTTCGTCGAAGACTTGATCATCTTTCAATCATATTCTTTACCTTCGTTCCCATGAATCAATAACTAAAAAGCTTCAGGTTATTTTCGCTACAGACGAATTATACATTTGCAATGAAACAACAAAATTTGTAAAAAATGTATATAAAATGTAAATTTATATGTAATATATAAAACTTATATTCAAAATATCTGTTTTATTGAGTAAATTTGAAAATTTCAAATTCAAACATTCTATATGAAGGTAAAATTTAAGTACTATAAATATATATATTTGTCAAAAAGGTTAAAATAAGAGAATGTAATTCATTTTATCTTGCATGTCCATTTGAGTGTTACGCTATTATTTTCTGTGCAATAACCCTGTCAAAATGAGGTTTTCGTAATAACTCTTTTCTTTATTCAAAAACTCTATTTTAGTTAAAAAAATCAAGTTTTGCATACATTTCAAGCCTTAGTGTTATATATAAAGTAAAATATAAGCTCTGTAAGGGATTTAAAAAAGAAGCCTTCTTTAACGAAAACATATTTATCAGGGAGCTCTTCTCAACATTTGAATATACTATTTATTCTTCTGGATTTAAGCTATACAATTCATGTCTAAGATATTTCATATTATATAATACAAAATATACGATATTGGGTCGCAGAATGTTTTCTTTCTAAGTTCTTAGAGTGACGGTATTGCCATGTTTATCTTATTTCAAAGTGTTATCTTATCTGAAAACTTATCTATCGAAAACATTTAACGAAAGAATGTTTTCTTGATTTTTAAAAACAAAGAAAGTCAAATTGCTCACTTCATCTATTTTTCTTAAGGAACACTCACGATTACATTTCCAGTTTAATATTTTAATAATTTCTAAATTATTCAACATTATGATCTTCTTAATTGATATAAGATTGATTTTACTGTTAATAAAAATATATAATTTTGTATTATATTTAAAACATATACACAGGCCCAAATTTGCATATCATATGGCAAGGTTTAGGAAGATTGTTTGTACATCACAATTTAATAAGATATTTAAAATTCCTTTTTGAAATTCGTAATTTCGTGTCAGGTTCTTTGACAGAATATCAAAATTTTGATTTCGACACTATTTTGATTTTTTTTATCTCTCGGTCTTTATAAATAGCAATGATATTCTATTTTGAAATGAGCTTTATGCATTCAACCTTACTATAAAATAGTGTATACTTCAGCGTTCTGTCAAAACCGAGCTTAGCTAAATTTCAGTACAGAACAAACAAAAGGAATGCACATCGTATGCAGTTACATTTATAGTGAGGAAAGACTGTAATTACGCACATAAATAAATGCAAGAAAAATATATTAAGACGGTGCAACCATCCGATAACGACGCTATGTATGGACGCTTTTAGTTAGTTGAGTACTTTCTCTGTGATAATTATTCAAGACTCATTAGGTTAGGTAATGTTGGTAAATTGTTACCGCATTGTTCTCATTTGTCTTGTACCTTTTAACTTTCTAGTAAACGACGTATACAAAACATTGCAATCATCAAAAAAGTTGACCTCGAAATATTCATCAAACTACACGTTTTAGACCACAATGAGTTCCAAATTTGCATTTTGGGTATTATGGCTCTCTACGTGTCTTCGAACACGAAAATTTACAAACGGTTTTAGATAGAGATATTACATTACATTACACCACCTGCATCCGCGTGTTTAGAGCCATTTGGCTCCTTTCCGGTTTGGGAGGATGGAGGTGATTTTTATTTTTTAAGAAGGGACAAAAACAAGTAACAAGTACAAGAACAAATAAAAATAAAAAAGAAACATACACTGGACAGAACAACATAGAAAACAATACAAAGTAGAAAATACGTAGAGGGGAAAAATTCATAAGTAGCTGGAAGTGTGTCAGTCTGGGTGGATGAGTGCTCAATTATTATCCTTTACAAGTTGATTGTTCTCATCACATATGAAACGCGTTAGGAGTCGAAGTCGGGTTCTTGAGAAGTTGTTCGTGAGAATGTTTTTCAACCACTGTAATTTGAGTGACACTGTTGGAGTTTGGAAATGCCAGGAGAGGGTAAACGGACATTTTGTGGCATAGTAAATTGGATCTCCTTTTTCTCCGCACGAGCAGTTGTCATGTGTTCGAAGATTGAAGTGAAGAAGGTATGAGGGGAAAGGCCCGTGTCCTGTAACGAACATTATCTCTTCTCTCTTCCATCCTACTGGCTTGTTTGAGACCCTAGGCACTATATCGTGTGTACTGCGGCCAGTTTCTCCGTTATCCCAGTTGTCTTGCCAGATGCTTAAAGCAGCTGACTTAATCTCGGCTTTCAGGTAGGAAAGTGGCTTAAGTAGAAGGAAAGGGTCGCCTTTTGTGATGGCTTCTTTGGCTAATTGGTCTGCGCATTCGATGCCTAAAATTCTTAGATTTCAATAAATTTTTGGACGAATTCCACTTATTGGAAGTCTGTCTGTTCACATACCTGCGAACATTTAACTCAAAATGACAAAGTGCTAGAAGAATAGCAATATGTACATACTTTTATCATTATAATTGTAGATTTGTATCAAATGCTGGCCCAAATCAATTCACATGTACGTGAAAGCGATAATTGAGTCTCTCGGAAGCCAAAGCGGATAAGTCCATTTTTTGTATGTCTTCTGGTTTTTGCAAATTTGTTATTATAGGATTCACTCGTTTCTTCATTAGAAGACTTTATATAGTTTCGATAATTAAATTAATAAACCAAACACTTTAAAAATTATTGTATTAAAAAACATGAAGTTTCAAAATTTTTTTCTGTACTTGGCTTCTGAACGACTCAATTGAAAAACGCGACAACTTCATTAATGAAATTTGGTATGCAATCTTGTGACTAATATCTGATCGATATGCAAATCTGAGACCAATTTTGGACCCAATGGTTTGAAAGGAGGAGCTTATAATGACTATCCGGTTCCCTTCATTATACTACGAAACACAAATCGCGACATATTGTGTCACTTACACGGGATTCGGGAAGAAGGATCATTCCAGCTTCCGGACTTTGGCTTCCATCTTCACCCGTTGCCGTACATTCCGGGAGTCGAAAAGGAGGTTCTACATTGTGTCTGTTTGTCCGCGACGAGATCTCTTCCCGCCAAGTTGTCTGGGTGGCAACGGTCGCTGTAGAAACAGGTTACCATGCGGAGAATCCATTTCGAGGTAGGTAGAATTTCATACAAGCTTGTTACATAGGCATTATTATCACCAAATGGGAAGAAACGTGCAAGTGCCGCAAAAACGGGAAGGCTACCCTTTTTACCGCCGCAAACTGGCGGCAAGAATAAAATGAAAACAAGACTTCGGTCGGATTCCTCCTATTCGAAATGGATCTTCCCAAACATAAACAGTTGCTATAGCGACCGCCACAAACCAGACAACTTGGCGGGCAGATGCGTCGTCACGGAGAGACAGTAAGTATATGGAAAATGTCGAGGGGAGAAGAGTAGTATGCTGTTTCATAGTTTGATGTTTCATAATTCATAGTTTGCTGTTTTTGCTCATTGTATAATTCGATAATTCGTAATAATTCGAGATTAATTAACTAACGTTGCTGAAAAGTACAAAGCAATTTCACATGGAAGATTTATATATATATATATATATATATATATATATATATATATATGTAGTATATATATGTAGTTGTGTGTGTGTGTGTGCTGTGTGTGTGTTTGTGGCTTGTGTGTGTGTGTGGTAGTGATGCATGTGTATAGACAGTCACTTCACACATTTGTTTTTCGTCTACAGTTCTGTAGATAATGAACTTCAAGTGGGTGTCCTCCATATAGGAGACCATGTGATCCAAATTTCACGACAAAATTGGTAGGTTATATTTACAGTGTACATCACTTTCTTCCAGAAATTTACGAAACTGAAAAGTTGCTGTAAGAAAATTGGGGAGAACAATGTTGTAAAGTAATTATTTTAGGGGTGTTACCTGAATCCAAATTCACTTTAGGGGTTGAAATAAATTGAACTGAATTTTTAAATTGTTTGCAATATTAGGATAAATATCTTTTTTTTGGAAAAATTAAATTACACCTCTGTAGCAATAACGCGTCCAATTTTACATCTAGACCAGGTATGTGATATGAGTTGAATGGAAAAGAATAGAGTATTTTTTATGAGGAAAAGGAAAAAAAAAATAGACAGTATATGATATCCATATGAGAACATTATTGCGAAAATAATGGAACTTCAATTTATTTCTTCTACCACACAGATTTTCAGTATTGATGCGTAACCATATTTTTCTTGTTTTTATGTTATACTGTGTACCACGTTACTATACACTGCATGTACCAAAGCCTGCCTTGTTTACTGTTTATAAATGGACTTCGTCTGATAGCCCTTGAGACAAAACTGCTTTCTCCTAAAAGAAATTACTCCAGATAAACATTTTCCTTGTTTTTATACGTTTCTTCATAGTACAAACGGGAGAAACAGGAAACATACAAACAGAAGAAACATATGTGAAATTCCTTGTCATTAACAAGCTTACTGCGCAAGAATAGTTAGTGTAAACAATTTGGGTGGTTAGCAAAACTACAAGAAATGAAAAAATGAGACATAAATCCTTTGTTGTTCCTGAATAAATCCGAGTCTTTTCCTTGGAGTTGTCGAAGAAAAACAGAAATTAAACAAAACCGAAAGTTCGATGAATAAATAGTTCTTCTTTCAGATTGATTCAATCAAAATAGTCTTAACGCATAAAAAGCAAAAATACTCTAACACCATTGTTTCGAAATATTCTTTCCATCGTGAGACTCTCCAGGCTTTAAACTTGATAGGAAAATTATTCTTTTCCTTTGTTAATTTATTTTTTCAAATACAAAATTCTATTGATGACTATTCTATTGATAAAAATTCTATATGGTTATGACCGTGTAATAAATGTCATTCCGCAGATAGGAAACATTTCATTATTTCTCTGCTCCATCGAAGATCCATTGTATATACTTCATATTCAAAATAAAGTAACTGAGTTGTTAATTCGAACTTTTCAAGGGAATAATATGAAATGGAAACCTCTATTAACTTGCCTTCTGAGATGGAAAAAAAATAAAAAAGTATCTCATTCGAGTAAATGGATATCTTCGAAAAAGTAATTTGATTTTTAAGCAAAACGGATAAACTTTCCAATTCAAAGGAGATATTTCTGTTTTTCAAAAAATTGAAAACTAACAATGAAGATTCTGAAATAACACTAAATGTAATAAAATGATATCTGATAAATCTTTTCATAGACTTTTATTTCAGTTTCTCGATTAAAATGCTCTTTTTGTTTTAGATTTAGAATGCTGTAGCTCTTGGGTTTCTAAAGTTTTGTGTCGACGACAGCTTCAAATCAACAATAGACTCTCTAATATCTTGGAGGATGTTATCAGGGAAACGAATTATGCAGGAACCATCGCCAAAAACTTGGAATTGACAATGTTGGATACCATTTACGACACAGCTTCTGCTTTAAATTCAATAAGATCGTCAATAAAAAAAAATGACGGAAGGCTGTCTTTTAAAACCGCTGATGTTAAAGGCGTAGGAATACTTTACTCACGTGATTCTTTTGTTCCTCGTAAATTTTTAAGTTTAAGCAAATTTTTTTTGTAACTTCTGTTGTTACCCTTTATCTCTAAAATGTGACATTATTTATATTATTAACATACGTAGTTACCGAGATATAGAAGATCGCGTCACCAATTCAGGCATATTTTTGTCCAACATTGCAATCCAATAGACGCTGAACTACAATTCCCATTTTCAATTTTTTTTAAACTTCTGGTTTTACCCTTTATGTCTAAAATAAGACATTAGTTATGGTTTTAACATATGTAATTACCAAGATATATAGGATCTCCCATACCATGTTTTGTGGCGTTTTGGCGTGCGAATCAAATTCCTTCCTGCGACCCCAATGGGAGGAATACATTAAATTTGTGGCGGAAATTATTACCGGAGATTGATGCGGAATATCTTGATTTCGAGGTCGACGCTTGTGAAACAGTGCACACAGTCTTGAATACTTTACAAGATGTAGATGGATGTAAAAACGTTGATGAGCAATGTGTGATTGGCAAAATGAAGACAATAATTTAGCTGGACATGACGCATGGAATAACGCCGAATTCGTACAGTGTGTTACCGCAACCCAAATTGAACTAACCTCCACAGAAGAAGAAGAGGACCTTATGCAGAAGCGGTGTGAAAGCCAAGCAGGTAGTAACTGAGTTGAAAAATTAGCCTTGAACATTTACGCAGCATCATTCAAGGAAAGGCTATTGAAAAGACGCAGCAGACGAGTTTGGTGCCTTATTTCAAGGAGCAATAAATTAGGACAATGCTCATTTTTTTAAATATTGTACCTACTCTTTCAATTTCTTATACTATATAACGGTTAATCCTGAATTTTTGTTATCCAATATTTCATATTTCACATTCATTTTTGATAATCAAAATTTTGCTGTATTCTTTTTTTCATGCGTGTAAAGAGTAATACCTGCTAGAATAACACATGCCAGCATGTTCAAAGATTAACATCAGTCAAAATCATTCAAACATCGTAGAATTACTATACGCTTCTCGTTGAAATACATAGTGATTCTACGACGTATTATCTCTTCTTTTAATGTCTACTCCCTAGTTTACGGCGTATGATGGGGTGGTATTGAATTCAGAAAATCTTTCATTTACTTTCAAAAAGTAAAAATGAACCTTACTTACCTTACTCACTCAAGAATTATGAGCATGCATTTCCCCAAATTTTTTGTGTTAAATGGTAAGAACTTTATGGAAATTAAAAGAAAAATGCGATCTAATTTTTCGAATAATTTGTCAATCGCTATCTGATGAAATTAATATTTCAATAACGTTTAATTGCCATCCTTTTTCTTTGAAAATCATTCCTCGGGAGTAGAAAAAATAAAAACCAAGTCATCAATTAAATAAGCGCATTTATTAATATGAAAACATTTTTTTTCATATCTTGGAGAAGAAAAAAAATTTCTATGAATGTCTAAGAAGAAAAAAATTACAATAAATATGATTTCCGACTGATATCCCTTAACGCAAAAGCACTCTCTTGTTCGAAAGCAAATAATTCCCTTTTTTTTCTAAAAAAATTCATTTACTGTGCAGGACAAACCAATAAAAAAGTGCAAATATCTCTGGCAGTAGAAAGTCTGTAAGTGCTAAGATCGTTTTTCTGATCAATATGTGATTTTAGTAAAACCACGAGGCACAGTAAGAACAGAAGAAATCCAACTTCGTTAATATTTCTTATCAAATCCGATTTTTATATGAGAACTTTCTGCAGATTTCTATATGCTAATATAAAAAGTGAATAGTTAATTTTCCGATTTTATGTTTTTATTTCCATTAAGACTCAACTATAATAAAAAAATCAACAAAGGAATTTGGAACCTCAAGTACAGGACATCGAACAAGCTGATCTTATTTTGTTAAGAAGAACCATTTAATTTATCGTCTGAGCTTTTCTAATATTATTTCATCGCCTTTTATAACCTTAAAAAACAAATTCTTAAAATTATATCACAATAATACAAAATGCTTTCATTAAGCGCACGAGCAACCCTTGAAAATGAAACGCTTTTGAAATGTAAATTACTAAATTTTTAAATCTAAGGTTATACTGTGGAAACCGACTATACATTTAAAGAAACTACTGCGAATTTCAATTGCGAATGGTTGGTAAAAAACTATTACATCAGCCATTACATATTCAATTTTTAATTTCAATTTTAGTAATTTCAAAAATTAAATTTCTTTAATTTTATTATTTTTTCAAAATTTATCAAAATTAAAGAATAATTAAACGGAAATAAAGTTGGTATCAGTGAAAAGATAATTTTAATTTAATTTTAAAGCGTTGTAAAAATGGCTTTTCTGCGATAATATTGTCCGAAGTCATTACGAAGAAACTTAAAAATTTGATTATCCAACACTCTGCAGACCGCTTTGAACGATTTTCCCATCACGCTTCATGCAATTTACAATAAATATACCAGCCTTAAAAAATTAACGTGCTAAAACAGACATTAATCCTGGAAAGGCAAATGAAAAAAATGTTTCAAGTCAATTTCTTTCGAATTTTTTAGTTCTTTTACCGAGCTAATTAATTTTTTCACTCAGATTCGATTTCAGTCAGATTCAATTAATAGTCTTCTTGCAGAAGACAAGATATCTTTGGCTGTTTCTTTGCTTCCGTGACGGTATATTCGATATCCTTCATATGTGAAGTGGGACAAATTTAATTATTAATTTCATATTGTAAAATGAATGAGTATAGTTTGAAATAACTTCAGTCATGAATTCTTTTTCAAAATAAAAGGTGGATTTCATTCGGATAATGAGATGTTTTGGGCAAAGGAATTCGAACGTTCAATAAAAGGTGTATATTTTCTCCTAAAAAAGATTTCTGTACTTAGAATTTTAAAAAATCTGTTATTCCGATGTATCTAAGATAGCACTGAAGATGATAGATTACCATACAATAAAAATACTTTCGTGTACATTAAAATTCCAGTTTTAATTGGTCACTCAGTTAACCGTCGGAATTCTAAAGTTGATTGGGTGCTATAAAGGTATTCAATTTATATTTTAAACCCGATCTGGTAGTTACTGGTGGTCGAAGTTCTTTGGTAGTAGGGAAACTTTGGGAATATATGTAAGAAATTACAAAAATAATCTCCAGGAAGCACGACTGATATTCCTTCACACAAATATATGTAGCATTCTTTTTCAGAAGGATATTATCGAAGCTTTAAAAAAAATAATGGAAAATTAAGCTCACAAAAGTATATCGAAACTATTTATATATATGTAATAATTTTGCACTTTACTAATTTCAAAAACCGCTACTCAAAATTTAATCCGTAAAATTATTTTTAATTAAGTTCTAACACACAATTATTTGTCACTTTAACTGGCTGAAATCCAGTTTCAACCGCTCTGTAACGATCGGGAATTCCCCTTTTTCCACAATACTACTTAATCTAGCTGCGATGGTGCAATTTCCTCTTTTTAAAACCATGTAGCCTTCCTATCAGACACCCCGCTTCGGCGTGGCTTATGTCTTTCGTCGCCGGTGACCGCACTTTGCGTTTTTATCTTAAAATATGGCTTGACATTAATCAGAAATACTTAAAACCAGCTGAAACTTATGAAGTAAATTAAATAAACTGATTTGGACTTCAACGACTGCCTGTTTACTGAGATGTCTACTCTACACTGCATATGGTGAAATATCATTATATATATAGATAATTTAGTTCGAAACGTTTTGATACGGATGACAGAGTAAATATCAGCCTTCATTTTGAAATGCTTTGAATATATTTTAGTCTTAAACTATCCATACTTCATTTTTGGAAACCGAAAGTTAATCAGAAAATAAAGAAAAGTTTTAAACATGAATCAAATTTCTAGAAATAATAAATCGATGCAAGGGGGTATTTAGCAGTTTTATGAACTTTACATGAACTAATTTAGTACCTAAAATATATTAAAAAATTTCAACTGGAAGTTCATTAGTTCTAGGAAATAAATGTTGCATTTTCACTAAGCGATAGTTGTCTGTAAACAATTTTAAAAGAAATTCCAGTAATGCTACACAAGATAATAAAATTCCTCGAACTAAATTGCCTATCGATATAAATAGATCCAACATACTTCCTAAAGCTAAATTTTATAGGAAATTCTTACTCCATTAGAAAATTCATGGAATTCTTCAATTTCCTCCTTTTTTCTTAACTTTGGCGGTCGTTTATGACAAATCAGAAAGGATATATAGGAATTTCTTTTGGTTTGTTGTGCTTTGATTTAACACAATCGATATTTAATCAATATTTCAATTTAGAGAAGCCACAAGAGATTATAAAAGCAAACATAAAAGAAAGCGATCTGTTGTTTCTGGTTAAATCTATAAGAAATACATTTTCTTTCCATTTTCACCGAAATCGAATGATAGAGAAATCGACGTTCTGGCGAAATGATATTACTAAATCCAGATATATCTAATCAAAAAGTCTCAAGGCATTGAAATAAAAAAAAATTGAAAACAATTTTTAGTTGTTTTTATTTAACTTGACATATTTCATCTTTGTAAATAATGGAATTTTAAAATAGATTTTTCATTAACTTTCTGAAGTTCTAGAGTTTCATACATTGATGTATACTCGATGGCAATACACGTTTTTTAGATTTTTGGAAGTTAACTATCAATTAATCTGTTTATTTAAATAAATTTTGATTCACACGAGTGGAACCTCTCAATAGTAAATGCCAGAAAAAATGATTTTTAGATTCTATAATATTTATAATAATGCATTATACATTAAATGCTAAAGAGTAGAAAATAATTAAAATAAAAAATACTAATAAATAAATGTGTATTAAAAGAGTAACTTTAAAAAATTAATTTAATACACTAATAGTATGTCTTTAAAAATTGTTTTTATTAAATTCATTTATAAATTATTTTTTTTCTGCCGTAGAAGTTCTAAAGGCAAGAATTTTTAATGGGGAATATTTTTTTACCAAGTTAATTAATGTTTTATCAAAAGATTCAATTTCATTCCAGAGTAGTAGACTCTATTCAATAGATGGAACACATTTCATACTGTCGCTATTTTAATAACGAAACATCGATATCCTACATACTCAGAATTTTAAAGCTAACTATTAATTTGATAGTGTGATATGAATGAGTATGTCCTGAAACTAAATCCTCAACTCACTCAACTTCCAACACGGGAAATTTACTTCATCCCTATAAATGGAATTCTTTGGAGAAAAGTATATCAAATATATTTTTAAATAAAATAATTTTCTTTCTCAAAAAGTAATTTTTCCTACTTCAAAAAATTTAAATTACCTTATCCAGATGATATTAAGTAGTATTTTACAGATTATATATCGAATCGAACGTTATATTGCTTTACCCTTTAGATTCCTTATGTATCTCCAGTTTCCTATTTTAATTAGTTATTATATTCTTGGGAAGGACGCTTTGTTCGATTTTTAATGTAATATGGATGCGGCAACAAAATATTTTAATATCCGATATCTACAGACAACAGAATCAAGAATAAGAACTAAAATTTTGAATGAGGAAATTTAGAAGACTATTATGATTATTTTTTATAAATACAATAAATAAACATACTTGCACTCTCTGTTAATACAAAGAACCAGCGATGGTTTACGATGGTTACAATAAAATATTGAAAGTATTTTACCTAATTTTATGGATTTCAAAAATAGCTCCTAAAATATCGTTTGTTTCTGGAAAATAGAAACATTACCGGTCGCTATTACTATTTCAGATCGTGGAGATTCCAATAAGACAATTACTGCCATATTTCTTAAATTTTAATAAATATCTGTGTTGGAAGAAGACAGCAATTTGCCATTTGCACTTTCTGTCAATATCAAGAATCAGTGACGGTTTACGACTGTAGACTGATAAATTTGAGTAATCACAATAAAATATTGGAAGTATTTTATTTACTTTTATGGATTTCAAAATTCGTTCCTGAAATATCGTTTGTTTCTGGAGAAAAGAAACATTACTAGTAGCTATTACTATTTCAGATCGTGGAGATTCCAATAAGATAATTACTGTCCTATTTCTTAAATTTTCATAAATATCTGTGTTGGAAGAAGAGTACAATTTGCCATCCACTTATGGAAACGAGCAAGACGTCGAAACGTCATTTTCTTTCTGTCGTTAGTTGAAAGAATGTTATGCAAATGAACGAGTTGCCAACATCACGTCTTTTGTTATTGGTTAAAAGATTGTTTGGAATGAAAACGTACGATGACGTCAAACTTGCTTTTATATTTAAAAAGTTGTTTACAATAAACTAGGTCAGATTTCATTGTTTTTAGTTTGATTTTTTTTCCTTTCTGTCAATTTTTAGCGCCTCCCAACTGGAATTCTGGCGCATCATTCTAACAATGGTAAAAACAAATAATTGTCAAAACCAAAGACCTATTTCGTCAGACCCAACCACTGGATAGATTTCGACAATTTTTATTTCATATGAAAGATTATAACCCTTAAATGCGTCATCAATGTTCTCTGTCTCCAACACCCTCAATTTTGTGAGATCTATCTCAAAAATACGATTTCACTGCACATTCTGTATGGAGAGAAACCTAGGCAAGGCCCCTCTACCGATTTAGAAAATTTGTGTTTTATATGAAACTCATGACCCTAGATACGCCATCAATGATTGCCTGTCCCCTTCCTACCCCTCTCCATTTCCGTGAGATAACGCAAAATAAAGCGCTGACATAGTCCAACAGCTTCAACAACTGGTTGAAGGTTTCGGTTTCGACAATTTATTTTGCCACTTTGCAGACACAGGTACTGTATAGTAACCCTTAACTACCCCCGCTAATTCACAAAGCAAAAGTTCCCGAGCGGTATATTTTGTACACCATATAATTTTAAATTTCGAGATAAAAACATTAATGGTTTATAAGATTTCAATTATGGCAGTAAAAAATTTGAAGGGCGAACTAGAATTAAAACAGCGGCCGCTAAAGAGATTCAATGGTGTAAAAAATACACCAACGCGAGTTACTAAGGGATAATGTTGAAGGCAAACAGCTAGTAGCCGAAGGTGGCGAGTTTACATTTCTTTTTCAAGCTATGCAGCCATTTCTACTCTTACACGTTAGATTATTTCAGAGTACACCATCTTACTCTATCTATGGCGAAACAAATGTCGTAACATGCAAAGAATTTCCACAACTATTTTTCCATTTTTTTTCTGAGAAATTAATCATTTCCCTTCTGTTTAACCGGAGGAACAACTTGTAAGAAGAGGCAAGTAGGAAGCGGTACCATATGAGGAGGAACTCGCTCTCTTGAGGAAGACAAATTCCAATCTCCTCTTCTCTAAAATTCATGCACGTTGATTTTTCTCGACTAATTTATTCATGGTATCATTTGGTGCGCTCCTCTCTCCCCACCTGAACGCGAAGAACTTCAATCATGGAAGTCAAACTCTCTCCTCTTCGTTCTAATTATGGGTTGACAATGAGTGAATTGGCCCCTGTATCCCAAACACGTTCCATACGTCTCATTGGAAATAAGCGGTTGATTGCGCTTTAATTGATCTTCCTTACTGAATGGAGGCCCAAGGTTTCGGTTTTTGTTGAATGAACTGTTGTCAGTCATCTTGAGAATTTGCGTCAGATGAGGTAATCTTCTGGCAGTTAAGTTTAAAGGTAAAAGAAAAATGCTTTAAATTTCTGCCCTCCTGACCGCAAGAAATTTCAATTCGGGAAGTCAAACTCTCTCCTCTTCAATGTAATTAAGGCTTGAAATTGAGTGAATCGGCCCCAGTTATCTCAAACACGTTGCAGACGTCTCATTGGAAATAATCGGTTGATTGCGCTTTAATTGATCGTCCTTAGTCAATGGAGGCCCAAGGTTTCGGTTTTTTCTGGATGAACTGGTGTCAGTCATCTTGAGAATTTGCGTCAGATGACGTAACCTTCTGGAAGTTAAGTTTTAGAGATAAAAGAAAAATGCTTAAATTTCTGCCCTCCTGACTGCAAGAAATTTCAATTCGGGGAGTCAAATTCTCTCCTCTTCAGTCTAATTAAGTGTTGACAATGAGTGAATCGGCCCCAGTTATCTCAAACACGTTCCAGACGTCTCATTGGAAATAAGCGGTTGATTGCGCTTTAATTGATCGTCCTTAGTGAATGGAGGACCAAGGTTTCGGTTTTTGCTGGATGAACTGGTGTCAGTCATCTTGAGAATTTGCGTCAGATGACGTAATCTTCTGGCAGTTAAGTTTTAGAGATAAAAGAAAAATGCTTAAATTTTTGCCCTCCTGATCGGAAGAATTTTCAATTCGGAAAGTCAAATTCTCTCCTCTTCAAGCTAGTTAATGGTTGGCAATGAATGAATTGCCTTCATTTATCACAATACGCTCTAGACCTCTCAGCGGAAAGAAAGGTTTGATCGTCTCTACTGAGTCGTGGACAAAGTTAGCAATTTTGCGGCATGAGCTCCACCATTTTGTAAATGTGTGGGCGGTAAAGTGTACTTGGGTTAGTCAAAGGGACATTTATAAAAATAAGGTAGTTAAGAATTGTAAGCAGATTTCCTTCCCCAGGAGTTTAAATTTCTGAATAACTGAATTTAGTTCACTATATCACTGTTTTTTCAGGTAAATTTCTCTTAACATAGTATATACAAAAAGCTATTTTGTCATTATTTTGTGCTGTATTTCAGGATGAATTAACAGACTTTTTTTTATAAAAATAACACTTTTATATTTACATATTTTTCACCAAACACCGTTCATTTGCTGGAACTGTATACATCAGTCGTTATATTTTTGTCTCTCTACAATCCAATTAATTGTTTTAGAAAACTAACTTCTTTTATCCTGTGTTGGCAAGCAACGTTCGTAAGACAAATATCGCATTGCCATACTAAAAATTTTTACAGAGAAACCTATAGAAATAACTATATATTTTTGCAACAAATATCACAATATCTTAATTTCACTAAAATTATCTTGACCATTCATTTCATATGAAACCCTACTACATGATTTTATTTTTCAACCATTCTACATTCAATCTAAGTTTTTAAAATTAACAGCAAATAAGAAAAATGAGCATTACATTAAATCTTTATTAATTGTCAATAAAATAAAGATTGAAATAAGCCTGTTTATTTACTAACAAGCTACAAGTCAAAAACTCGATGGACTCGACAATTTAAATGCATCCAAAGGAAAGTTTCAGTTTTTGCTGGAAGAACAAACGATGGATTTACAGCCAAGTTGTGGAAAAAACTCTACTTTTCAGTTTACTAATAAGGTGTGCGTAAAAATCTGTTTTTAAGATTTCCTTCATTTAAAAAACATATTTCACATACAAACAACTTTATTTTTTGTTTAGCGGAACTTTCGATTTGCTTTGGTAAAAAATTCTATTAACCCTATGAGCCCTATCCCGCCCCAAACCGCCTCATTCGACGCAGGCCGGACTCAGACGGTTTCGGGCGCCTGGGTGAATTTTACGGGAGAAAATTAGTTCCTTTCTTTGTTGACAATTGATCCCCCCTACAGAGCGTGTCGTCCTCCTGGAATTTCTGTAGAGAAAGGGATAATTTCATTCTGATTTCATGAATTAAAATTTACTCCAATTTTTGAGGCGCTTGGATTCTCGCTCTAGCCGGGTTCAAAGAGTTAAATCAAGGGATATATTCTTTCCATCTTGGAAAACAAGATAATACAGACATTTATTTCATGTCATAGTCATTCACTTGGCACTATAAAGTTAATAATACAGTTATCCTTTTATGAATTTGAAAGATATCGGAGGATTATTCAATGAAGCAGATAAATAATGAAATATATCCCTTCTACAAAGTGAAATATAATGCTAAGGAAGAAATCGAATCTTTTAAAGAAATAGAATTATGTATCATAATAATGAACATTTTGGAATAAAGATTAATATCCAAAGAGTCTTCAGTGTTGAATAATAATTCAAAAATGTCGACTGAAAATTATTTCCCGTTTGGCTGCAGTAAAATGTTTTTGATTGAAAATATCTTAAAATGGAAATGCCAATGCGTCGAAGATACTATTCCATATTTATTTCATTGCAGTTAATACAAAAAAAACACATAAAATAATCGGATTTGATCCGAAACAACAAAGCGCTAAGATTTTCCCTTTTTCGATGTCTTCTGGTTTTGTTAATATCGCTAAAACTTATGTCTAGAGAGTCTCGATGATGGCTTCCGTTTGGCTGCATTAAGATGTTTTTGATTGAAAATATCTTAAAATGGAAATGCCAATGCGCCGAAGATACTATTCCATATTTATTTTATTGCGGTTAATACAAAAAAACACTTAAAATAATCGGATTTGATCCGAAACAACAAAGTGGTTTTTTTTCCCTTTTTCAATGTCTTGTGGTTTTGTTAATATCGCTAAAACTTATGTCTAGAGAGTCTCGATGGTGTAAAAAATCGTTTTGGATTAAAGATGAAGGTCCAAAGAGTCTTCAATGTTGAATAATTATTCAAAAACGTAGACTGAAAATTATTTTCCGTTTGGCTGCATTAAGATGTTTTTGATTGAAAATATCTTAAAATGGAAATGCCAATGCGTCGAAGATACTATTCCATATTTATTTCACTGCAGTTTACACAAAAAATACACATAAAATAATCGGATTTGATCCGAAACAACAAACCGTTAAGATTTTCCCTTTTTCGATGTCTTCTGGTTTTGTTAATATCGCTAAAACGCATGTCTAGAGAGTCTCGTTTTGAAAAAAAATCATTTTCGAATAAAGATTAATGTCCAAAGAGTCTTCACT
>BGPR01001369.1:90782-107632 GCA_013235015.1 Araneus ventricosus | reverse complement strand
GCATCTTTCATATAAGATCATACATCTTTCATATCTTCTTTGCATCTTTCATATAAGATGCAAAGAAGATACAATTGTTCTGCGCGCGCACTATTGGTCAACGTATTTATACGATTGCCTGTGTCAGTTCCAGAGCAGCAACACAGTAAAGCCATCTCACTTCAGAGAGATGAGTTTCCTTGACTGGGTCTGCAGCTAACGGTGTCGGCCACCTCGCTTCAGTGAACCATAAGCCTTTCTGGCTGGGTTCGATTTCTTCTTCCGCAAAGGACACAGCTTGTACAAGTATGCTAATCACCGGTACACAGCAATCCAGATGTACCTGTAGTCCCTTCACTTTTTGCTGGAAGTGCCCCTATTAGCACAAGATGCTCTACAAGATGGCTGCAATATCATCAAGATATTGTACAACATTCAGAATATCGAATACCATCGTAGAGGTACCATACAATGGGGTCTGTTCTGGTACCCCCGGTTGGGTTGGGTTCCGTTGCCCCAATATCTTTTTGCTAACAGGGATACTTCTTCTCACCACATTTTTGTGTGTTTGCATGGTAACTTTCGATTCCTGATTCAAAGAAATGTTTATTGTTGAACATTTTGCCTGGAGTATCATTTGCAAACTAACTGATCTGAGTCAAAGATAAGGCTGTGCATATTTTGAGGCAACCACTAGCCCCTTCATGCTTTACGTATTTGTACTGGATGAAACTTGTTCTGACTAATCGGTCACATGGTACTCTTGTTTCTCTGTGGGAAATAGCATAATCCAATTGAATTTTGAAACTATTTAAAAAGCTCTGGGACTTCCTGAAGACAGCAATATGTTTCCATATAGATCGGTTGCAAGTTATGAAGTTCTGCACTAAAGGACGCAATTGATAAGGAAATTGTGAATTTATTGTTATTATTTATTAAATTGTTGAATAACTGGACCCTCCAGTTAACTTTATTTTTCAAAGCAGTCCATCATCTACAACAACGTTTCGTTCAATCCCTATTTCAGTCTCTAGTCTTCATGAGAGTAAAAAATAAAAGCTTTTGCCTTTTTATAAGAATATTCCTTAGCAATAATTAAATTTCCTTTCTTTCAATCATGCACAAATTTTATTGAAATTCAATACCTCTGATGGGTAGAATTATAATTTCTTATAATCTTGCGGAACTGTTCTAGATGCAGTCGCTTGTCATTGATTATTAGAATTACAAGCAAATATCTCCCAAAAATTACTGTTAGTTGACTGGATAAAATCTCTGTTGAAATAGTAGATTTAATTCTAAACGCAGAAGTTATCAGATGTTATTAGATAAAAAAAATAATCATGACATTTAATCTGGATTCGTTCGCACTCGTTACACAGAAGAAACCTGAATTTAATATTAGTACAAATTAAAAAACAAAACAATTAATTTAGACTAGTAGAAACAAGGAATGATGCTTCTCTTCAAATGGGAGTGTCAGTAATGAAGCTCAAGAACTAAATTAGGACAGACAAAGAAAATTGAAATAAATATTTGATTTTTGACTGCCATTTTGTTATATGAAAAGGCTCTCTTCTTCAGAAGAAATTATTCCAAGATAAATATTTCCAACTTCTTTTATTTTTTCTACACAGAAGACACCCGAATTTAATTTTCGAATAAATTAAAAAACAAAACAATTAATCTAGACTAGTAGAAACCAGGAATGACACATTTCTTCAAATGGAAGTATCAGTAATGAAGCTCAAGAACAAAATTAGGACATACAAAAGAAATTGAAATAAATATTTGATTTTCGACTGATAACTCATCATGTGAAAGAACTCTCTTTTTCAGAAGGAAATTTTCCAAGATAAATATTTCCAACTTTTTTCTATCTTTTCTTTCACCATGCATTATTACCTAGTAAAAACATCTGCGAATTACTTTGGCATTGTTGCGTCTACAAACAGCTATTACCGTTGTTTGTTTTAATTAATATGCGTGTGTAGCAAAACCGCCAGACATAATAATAATACAAAAAGCAAATTGAAGTTCTTATCTGCTTCTGATTAAATTCTATTCTTTTTGTGTTAGTGATAAATTTTTTCAGCTTTTTATATACTGAACATTACATAAAAAATCGGAAGTTTCACGAATAGATATTTTTTTATTTTGGATAGACTCAATCATAAATGTCTCATAGCACCGGGAGTAAAAAATTATTTAAGACTATATATTTTTTTTCAAAATACTTTTCACCCTCCAAACTCTCTAAACCTTAAGCTTTATTATAAATTTTTGCTTTCCCTTGTTAATTAATTTTTTTGCCAGTGATTCGATTTCGCTTACTAGTAATAGGCCTCCATTCACTTGAAGGGATGCGTTTAATTTTACTTTGCTTCAAAGAAGGGCCATCAGATATTCTTCATTCTTAAAATAAGAAAATTGAATTAATTTCTGTTATTGTGAAGTGAATTCACATCATTTGAAATAAAAGAACTGATTACTTCAAAGAAGGGCCATCAGATATTCTTCATTCTTAAAATAAGAAAATTGAATCAATTTCTGTTATTGTCAAGTGAATTCACATCATTTGAAATAAAAGAACTGATTGCTTCAAAGAAGGGCCATCAGATATTCTTCATTCTTAAAATAAGAAAATTGAATTAATTTCTGTTATTGTCAAGTGAATTCACATCATTTGAAATAAAAGAACTGATTGCTTCAAAGAAGGGCCATCAGATATTTTCATTCTTAAAATAAGAAAATTGAATTAATTTCTGTTATTGTCAAGTGAATTCACATCATTTGAAATAACTGTACTGGTTGCTTCAGAGAAGGGCCATCAGATATTCTTCATTCTTAAAATAAGAAAATTGAATTAATTTCTATTATTGTCAAGTGAATTCACATCAGTTGAAATGAATGAACTGAATTCTCCAGTCGCCTCATCTTCCATGTTGAAATGTGTATTTCTTTCTAAAAAATATTATAAAAAAGATTTTTAAGGAAAGCGCATTTTTATTTATATTCTAAGAAAAAGAATCTTTTAAAGTTATTTTCTGCTTTTTATGTTTTCATTAATAATACATTATGTAAATATTATACTAATATTTATTATAATGAAATAATATCGTATAAATTATCCTCTTTTTTACTAAGGCTGTAAATTCCTTATCCAAGATATTTATCTGATGCTTTTATGCATTACTATAAAGGAAATTAAGATCAGTTTCGAGCAATATGAACCACTGAATAGGTTGACAAATTGCTTATAAAAATGTTTAATAATTTAAATATTTCATTTATTTCTTTATTCGAAATATAATTAATTGCAAATAATTATTCATACCCTCTAAATAAAAATGATGGGTTTGGCTTTTAAGATGCTTTCTTCTTTCGAAAGCATTCAATGAAACATATGAGGTGATTTTTTCCAGTTTTCCTCGTCTAATGCCTAAATTCACAGATAATCTGTTTTTTTTATTCACTTGACAACTTATAACTATTCAAAATTATTGATTTAATGTTCACAAGTGTTGTTTTCTGTCCTTTTATAGATGCAACTTTGAAGAAAAAGATTATTGCTTGTAACAAAATGTCTTTCGATTATATGCTACACGACAAAGTACTATTTGCTTAGAAGGCTTTATGCCAAATAATTTTTGACATGTGCCACCCAAAGTGATGAGTTAAATATACCCTGTTCATGATCTGAAAGCGAAATATTTCGTCTCTTTTTAGTACCTGTCAATTGCTAATTATTATTTTGAGAACGTTAGTTCTTTATGTTATACAACAAACAATACAAGGTATAACATATTGATCGCTATATGAATGCTAGTGTATATAAGTAATGTCACTAAATGTTAAAGACTTTAACCTAACTGTGCATATACTTGGAAGACGGTGCATATATTGAAATCATGATACTTTAGCGTTTAATTCCTAGTTAGCACTATTTACAACTCCTTTGATAATGAATATTTTCTTTGCTCTAAAAGGCGTTTTCGCTGTGTAATCAATAACATTTTGAATTTATGCATATTGCAATTAATTATATTTTTTTAAATTTGCAATAAATATATTTCTAATCTCTGAAGAGTATAAATGAGTTCGGTTTATGACACAGAGCATACCGTTTGGGGAATAATTTTAATTTTTCACGATTTTAAACCATGTTTTAGGGAGATGTTTGTTTTTTACTACAGGTGTAATAGTAAAAATAAAGCGTTATTAAACTTGTAGATGTAATTTGTTTTAATAATATTTCACAGGGGAAAGTATGGTATCCGTAATATTATAACCTCTTTCTAATTTTGATTTGCTTTGCATAACTTAAATTTCCTGCTCATTTTTTAAAAAAATGAAAATATCATGATTCACATCACCGAAAGTTTTCACTTTAAGTCTGGTTATATATTTATAATAACAAAATGTTTTTAAATATATTCCTGAAGGATTTTAGCCATGAAATAGATGCGAAATCCATAATAAAGTATTTAATATTTTAAAGTAACGGATTTAGCAAAACATAAATAATAAATTATCCTCCTAGCGGCGCAAACGTATTTTTCTTCTTTTCATTTTCAGTTGAAAATCAGATGACGCGTATTTATATCTATATTTTCTTAAATAACCGTGGATAAAGTATTTTTAAGATTTCAGAGATGTAATTAAATACAAAAAAATCGATTTATTTACTTTAAAAGCGAAACTATCACAATAATTGCGCGCTCGGAGGGTTAATTAAAAATGATGTATCAGATTTACTACCGAATTGAGATTCAATATAATATGCAGTAGTATATTTCTTAGGATAAAAAGGAAAAGAATGAATGCACAGGTTACGATAAACTTAACGGCGATTTCCAGAACAGGATGAAGGAATTAGAAGTTCTGAGGTATATTACATATGATGCAGAGAAATAACTATCTAAATAGAGGTTGATAGTATTCAGTACAGAAAAATCTATACTTATAAAAGGCAATGTTTGTGTGCTTGTGTGTGTGTCCGCAATGTCCAGGCGAATCTATAGCACTTACAGCCATGAAATTTGGCATACAGGTAGGCGAAATGGTGACTGAATGCACCTCGAAGCCGGAATTTTAAAATTTAATCCAGAAATCTTTTTATTTAATATTTTGTGTTGTTTTGTGTGATTTTTTGCACTCATTTCTCAATAGTTTGGCTTCGAGTAATTGTACGAAAAAACAGTTACACCATCGGTAAGAACAAATTATTTCCATTCTAATGAAGTTTACTTATTGCGTTTAACATAATATATTGGATATTCAGAAATTTTTGAAAAATAGTCACTTTTATGGTAATTTTTAATAAGTACTTCTTCAAATTCTTGCAACTGACGATCTAACATCTCTATAATTTTCATACCTTATAACTGGAACGTTTCTGTCGGTTTTAAAGCAAGAACGGTTAAAATATCTTTTTTCGTTTTCAATCTAGAAATCTTTTTATTTAATAATTTGTGTTGTTTTGTGTGATTTTTCTCACTCATTTCTCAATAGTTTTGCTTCGAGTAATTGTACGAAAAAACAGTTACACCATCGGTAAGAACAAACTATTTCCAATCTAATGAATTTTACTTCGTGCGTTCAACATAATATATTGAATATTCAGAAATTTTTGAAAAATAGTCACTTTTATGGTAATTTTTAATAAGTATTTCTTCAAATTCTTGCATCTGGCGATCTAACATCTGTATAATTTTCATACTTTATAACTGGAACATTTCTGTCGTATTTAAAACAAGAACGGTTAAAACGGTTTTTTCGTTTTTTATAAATTAATTTTTCCCTGATCAGTTCAAACAGTTTTCTTGCTAGCGATATCTAACATCGAATTTCTCCGGACGATCCCAGAATGCATTGTTGCAATTTCATTGGCTGGTGAGTGACCTTCCTTGCGGCAGGTGGCGTCATATGTTTTCATTCCCAGCATGCATTTCTACAATCCGATTCCTTCCGGCCGGTGACGTCATTACATTAGCGTCATTGTCGAGAGGAAAAAGAAGCTGGCGAACTCCATAATATATACATTTCTGTTCTGATAAATATCATTATCGCAAAGAAAAAGCAGCGGGAAAATCCATAATGTGTATATTTTATTTTAAAACCTTTTTCGTGTCATTGTGGGCATTTTTTCCCATTGTTTTGAAGTCTGATTCCACGGGCAACGCCATGCGAGTACTGCTAGTTTTAAATAAACGAACACAGCAGCATATCCACTTGTACAATTATTATAACTTTTGCTTCAAAAAGCTTCAACAGTTTTCTAAGATAGAAATATTCGTGGGATGAATTCCCAAAAATAAAAGAAACAAGCATTCAAAAAAATAAGAAAACTCTGAAAACATTCTTTATACGCTTGTGTAAGATTATAAATATTAAATACGCTGGAATTAAAGAGACGTCATGATATGAAACCCAATCTTTATAAATGAGGTCTCCTAGCGAAAATGAAGGCAAATGTATAAGACCAAAAAATAGCCCTTTCCCCCCGACGTAGCGAAAAGCTGACAGATGATTAATAAGATATCTAAAATGGTGTGGGACATAATATACTGCGTTCATCTAGATGAATACTCTTTGAAAGAAAGATTGCAAACGGATGCAGGAGATTTAATGCACGACATATGATACATAGTTGCCTCCATTTTGTCTGAGCAGAATATTTTATTATTGTCGCACGAAATGGGTGAATTATCATGAAATTCGAAAGTAGAATAGATAGGATACAATAGAAAATTTAAAAATGTTAAAAACAATAGAAATTTAAAAAATGTTAAAAACCATAGAAAATTAAAAAGCAGTTAAAAACAATAGAAAATTAAAAAATGTTAAAAACAATAGAAAATTAAAAAATGTTAAGAGCAATAGAAAATTAAAAAATGTTAAAAGCAATAGAAAATTTTAAAATGTTAAAAACAATAGAAAATTAAAAAATGTTAAAAGCAATAGAAAATTAAAAAATGTTAAAAACAATAGAAAATTTAAAAATGTTAAAAGCAATAGAAAATTAAAAAATTAAAAAACATTGAAAAAGAAAAAAATCTGAAACAGAAGAAGTAATTAACGAGATAACAATACACCTTTTTGCGCACCAAACGCAGCAGCATCCAGTGATTACATCTTTCATTTCAGTACAACTAACCAACCCATCACTAAAGAATTAAACAACAAAAATTCGCCAATAATAAAATAGCCAAACACATAAAAGAAAGAACTAGAAAACAAAAGAAAGAACAATCAAAATGGAAATATAGGAGGAGAACCCCAATGGCGGACTTTATCAAAGAGCCACCCACCACAGGAGTTCTAATTTGGACAAATTTTCTGTCGAGGGCAAGACTTACAAAGTCAAAAAATATACCCTCTGTGGTTCTGAATCTGTCCGATTGAAATATAAGAAAATAATCCCTTTGAGAAGAATAAAAAGAAGGAAAGAAACAAGCATAATAAAAACCTTTAAAAACATATCCAGTAGAAAACTTGAGAACGTAAAAACATAATTCATCCTCAGCCGAGGTAGATGCAGGTTTAATAATCTGTTAAATTTTATTAATTGTAACTGATAGATAGGATACATCATAATCACAAGCAAATACGCAATTTGGATTCTATTCCACTTCAGGTGCTGCTACAGAAAATGCTTATTCAATATTCCTGTAAACTTTATACGTAAAAAAATTCTAATACTGTATTTATTTGGATTGTGTTTTGCAGAAGATTATAATTGCTTCAGTTTTGGGTAACAAACTACACGCACTTTGGTACAGGTTACAGTAGTGAAGCTGCCTAAATTATTGTTGTTTATTGATTACAAGCTTAATACAGTATTCAAATATAAGTAGGAAAAGTAAAGTATATGGTAGAGATTCCGTTACTTGGCAAGCGGCCATTTTGAAGACCAGCTGGTGTTAAATTTCTAACAGCCTTTCATGTGCCGATAACAAAATCAACTGCTAGGTTTTAAACTTCCAGCGGGCGCGCCTGCACAAATCTTGCGACATATTGTGCATCGTATTACATAAATTTATCGTGCTGTTCTACAAAAATAAATTAAATTAACATTATTTATGTTATCTGCATTTATTAAACAAAGATTTTATGAATATCTAATACAGTGGCGAATCCAGGGGAGGGGCTATCGGGCTGCCGCCCCCCCCCCCCCCAGAGCTGAACCAAAATTCTGATTTAATTTAAAATCACTACAACTGTTTGATCTTAATTTTCATTTTAAAAGAATAGTATTAAAATCGTGACAACATTGCTTTCTGACTTGACAGGTTCGAAAATTTTCCTACTTTTCTAGTCATTCCACTTGCACTTGTAGCGTTGGCGCGGTCGAAAACATTTTTTGGCCAGCTATTTCATTGCATTTTTATTAAATTATCGAAAGTATTGTAATGTTCTTTATTATTCTAATTATCAGGAGAGGAAAGCCTGTAAAGTTAAAGTGTTTTGGTTTATATAAGCCATGAGGTTTGACTTTCGTCACTATGATACAAAATTTTTATGACCTCAGCCCCCTCCAAACCCGAATCCTGGATTCGCCACTGATCTAATACAACGATGCGCAACATAAGTATCTCTTGAAAACGCGCGCCCGCGGGAAGATTAAGTCAATTTCTTTTGTCGTAATCCACTATATCAATTTCAAGCTGGGGTTAACACATGTGAAAGCACCACATACTACTCATTTTAGGCCTAATCTTTATTATTTACCATCCAAGACATGATTGTAAGTGATTGGATTTTTGGTGTAGAATAAAAAGGCAGGTAATAGACTAAAATAATATATTCTAAGGAAATATATACATTATTTATATATCCTTGGACTATATACATGCATGGATTGTAAAGAAAATAGATTGGCACAAAACAGCAGTTTATAGATTCATCTCGAATCAAACAACGGGCTAGGACGCCAGAGCCCAGGGTTGCCAGACCCAAATAGCAAAATAAGGCCAAACCTTCTTAAAAATAAGGCCAAAAAAGGCCAAATTTGACAAATTGAATGAAAATCTCATTTGATATTAGAAAAAAAGGCTATCCTACATGAAAACGAGCCCCACTTGATAGACATATGTTCAATATTCTATTATTAAACTAAAATTTAAGTGAAAGAAATTTAAAACATCCTTGTTCTATTCAGGAGCTATTTTGATTGACAGCTCATTATATATCATTTGAAATGTGTAATATCAAAAATTAATTTTAAAAAACAATAGAATAAGTAATTAAAAATTGTTCGAAAAGTCATACCGAAAATAAAGCCAAAAAAGGACAAAATTGAATTTAAGGCCAAATGAAAAAGTCCTAAGACTTTGGCTAAAATAAATAATAATTAAGTCTTTGAAAAAAGGCAAAATTTCCATAATTTAGCTTTATAAAGGGCAATATGGCAACCTCGCCAGAACCCCCTCTAACTTTTTTGTCGCTTCCGTTCCTCCGAAAATCACGTGACCTGTCGTTTATGGACGAGTCTATCTATTTCGCCGCTAGGGGGATCACAGGATCCTCACAGCTGGTTCACTGGGATTATTGCGTGTGGCAAATTTCGATGAAATCTTATATGAATAGCTTGGTCTGAAAGGTACAACATGGTATATTTCAAATTTTGATAGACAAGTAATTTGTACTATTTTCGAAGAATTACACCTATCCTGCTCATAATGCTATGCACTTGCAAGTTCTCGCTATCTGTTATCTCACCTAAGATTTCGGAGGTCGAGATGGCCTAGAGTAAGTTACTGGTATCGGAGCAGCTGGGGCTCTAGGCTCGGAACCTGATACTAATGAAGATCTGTTATGTATTGTGCCTGTTGCAAGTTAAATCAAACGTAAGATGTCAACTGTCCTTCCGCTGGTGTAGTGCGGCAGTTTGGAAGGAGGATGGCAGTTCAGGTGTAGTCCTCGTCGTCTGACCCCGGCTCAAAATTAGGAGATCCGTCCCGAAATAACCTTCGTGTTGCTTCAAAACGGGACGTTAATATAACTAAATTAAACTAAACTCAACTAAAATGTGACTTTAATCTCAAACGGGACTTGATTAAACTTCAAATAACCAAATAATTTGCTCTTTAATTGAAGACTCAGGAAGAAATTATTCAAATATATTAATGTTACAGCCAATTTTCAGTTGGTTTGACTTGAAAATGCGAAACACTCATTGAACGGGAGAAAATAATTCCTACTAGCATATACTGTACGAAAATTATTTTTATGTAATTTGTTTTATTGTTTCAATCAAGATCCAAATATTTATTCAGTTGTTTATTATTTAATTGTTAAATGCTTAGAAAATAAGGTTAGAAATTCAATACACCACAAAGAATGTCGGACATTCTGAATTTTGACAAATGAAAGCGTGATAGATAATTTTTAGAAGCGACATTTCTATTTGTGTGTATTGTATGCAAAAATAGACTTGCTATCTCTTAACTATAGTAAAGAAAGGGGTCATCTAATTAGAAAATTCTAATTTCTATCTAATTAGATAGAGAGATTTCCATTCGCAATGGCTACCTATCAGCAGAAGCCGATACGCATTTTCTGTTTTCTTTTTTTAATTTTTCTTGAATATCTCCAAAACTTTTCAGTTTTCACACAACATGTGAATTAAAAGAATTAAAGAGCTTAAAATTCCCTACAAGTGCGCGCTTTTATTTTTCTTCGGGTTGATTATTTTCACAGATAATGGTTCTAAACAAATTTTTGGTTTTCAGTAATTTACGACCCTCTAGACAACCGGAACGGCGTGTAACCTATCTGTAAAAAAACTTTTCTAAAATGCGCTCTCATTTAGAAACAACCATAGTTGAAACATCATTAGTTTTTTTTATTAATTTTTGAAATGTGTCCAACAATTCTCGGACACCCTGTATAATTCTGTGCGCCTTACAAGATAATTTTCCAACTGGAAGTATATACCTATCTGAAACGGTTTTGAATAAAAAGAACCGTAGTTGAAATATAGTAAAGTTTTTTTTATCAATTTTTGAAATGTGTCCAACAATTCTTGGAAACCCTGTATAATTTTGTACGTCTTTCAAGTTATTTTCGAACTGGAAGTATATGCCTATCCGCAACGGTTTTGAATAAAAAGAACTTATTTAAAACATAGTTTTTTTTATTAATTTTTAAAATGTGTCCAACAATTCTCGGACACTGTGCATAATTATGTGCGTCATTCGAGTTAATTTTCCAACTAGAAGTATATGCCTATCTGCAACGGTTTTGAATGAAAAGAACCGTAGTTGAAACATCATTAGTGTTTTTATTAATTTTTGAAATGTGTCCAACAATTCTTGGAAACCATTTTTTATTTTTGGCGTTTTCAAGTTATTTTTCCAACTGGAAATATATACCTTCCTACAAAGGTTTTGTACAAAAAGAACCTAGTTGAAACATGGTTAATTTTTTTTATTAATTTTTGAAAAATGTCCAACAATTCTCGGACGCTCTGTATAATTTTGTGCGTTTTTCAAGTTATTTTTCAAACTGGAAGTATATGCCTGTCTGTAACGGTTTTGAAACTGTGTAATCGGGCATGATCAGAGTCGGCACCCTGTAGATTACACAAGTAAATTTAGTAGTCTTTTAAGCGTATTAATAATATATTTTCGACGTTTATCTAGTCTTAAGTATTCACTTCATAGCTTTTCCCATATTGTCAATTCTTTTTCACTACATATAGAAAATTTACTATATTCTTGTAAGTTTTTTTTAATATCTATTTTAATGAATCATCACCAAAGAAATCATCTCTATCTGGATATTATGTACGTTTTGTGTGATGCTTAACAGGTCAAAGCATTAAGTTATAATTTAAACCTCACTAATGTTGATTTTTTGTTTACTTCGGGCTGTAAGGTTTTCGATAGATTTATACCATGCATTGTCTTTTGATAAGCAAATGCACGACACATATTTAAATCTTCTAACAAACAATGCGAACATTCTCATCTTATCTTATTCGTTTCTCCTAACGGTTCTCAAGTATGCAATTTCACTTCATCTTTAGAGAAACAAGCACACTATATACAGAAGATATTTCCCCAGGAATCATTCACTCAGTTTCCCATTTCTTTTCGAAAGAATTAATCATTCCTCTTCTGTTCCAGCGGAGCGACTTCTTTACAGGGCAGAAGGCGTTTGCATATAGGGAGGAACCAACTCCCCTGAGGAAGGCGAATTCCTCCCTCCCTTCGAAATTCATACACGCCGAGATTTTCCAACTCATTTATTCAAGGTATCACTTGGCACACCCCTCTCACCCCACCTGGCGGCGAGAAATTTCAATCCTGGAAGTCAAACTCTCCCCCTCTATCTAATTAAGGGTTGACAATGAGTGAATCGGCCCCATTTATCACAACACGTCTCGCTGCGAGGGAGCGGTTGGTTGCGCTTTAATTGATCATCGTTAGAGAATTGCAACCCCAAGGTTTTGGATTTGCTTGATGAGGGGGTGTCCGCCATTTTCTGAACGCTTCCACAGTGAAGCTAACTTTACAGTGATCTTGATTTTAATTCTTTAATGTCTTGTGGTATATTCTTTGCGTCATCTTACAATATAGGTTATATTCGTTGTTGTATAACATTGTTTCATATTTGACGTAATCCCATGAGCCTCTAAGGCATTTTTCATTCAAATATTCCGTAATTTAAAGATTTAATGAAGAAGGAAGTCGCTTATTTTTTCTGCGATTTAAAATTAAATTTTATGATGGCGCATTTTTAAAGATAGTCTCTTAAAATATAATCAGAGGAAACTACATGGTACAAAAAAGGAAAAAAGAGTTTAAACAAAAGATTATAAGGTTTAATTAATATTTTAGAACACTTTAACACCCATCGTCCTATTTACATGACAGTTAAATTTCACATCCATGCCTTAAACGAATGCATTCCATTAATTCTTTCAAGTTTTGTAGTATATTTTTGAGCCATGTTCCAATTTAGCTATATTCTTGGTTGCATATTTTTTCATACATTTTCCATATAACTGCATATTTCCATTGGCCTCAAAGATAGTTTTGAGTCAAATATACCTTACTTTAAAGAGCTAATGATGAAATAAATTGTTGCATTTTTGTGCAAATTAAGATTACGTTTCATGATGATACATTATTAAAGCTAATCTCTTAAAATATAATCGTAGAATTCCTTTAAACCGGTGCAACTTGCGTTGTATTTTAAGAAATTACGTGTTATAACAAACAAAAATAGTTTAAGTAAAAGAATAAAATGCATAATTACATGTTTTTGAACCCGTTAACGCCTTGTATCCTATTTACGGGAGAATTTCATTTTACTCCCTTGGCTCAACCAAATGCATTCTATTGTTTCCTTTTTGTTTGAGAAGTCAATACGAATTCCCAAATACCTAACATATTTCTAACATGTCACCAGCTGGCCATTCGATTAAAGTGTCGTCATTTTGAATTTTTTTCATTGATTTATGTTTAAGGTAATGCAAGTAATTAGGGAACAATCTTTATTTTTTATATTTTAAAACTAATTTGAAATATATGTATAAAATGTTTTTTTTAATAATTTTCTACCGAATTTACAATGTTTTTTCTAAAATACGGAAAAAACCCTCACCCACTATTTTCAAAAATTTCAATTTACTGCACAGTTAAATTTGGACGTCAAGAGGTTCAATCTTTTTATGTAGACAGCACCTCGTCATGAGTGTTGGGAGCCTTTCAAGTAACAGACAGAATGCTGTCCCATGTCCCAATGCCTGATGTCATTACGGCAAACAAGTAACAGGCATATGAACGATACATTTTCTTTGTTGAAAGTCATAATGAAATAAGCATAAATTAAGTAGAAAAACTTGTCTACGAAAACATAAAGTTTAAATACAACTACACGAGATAACTCATTCATTACTTGATTGAACATCAAAGTAGAGCATCTTATTAGACTTAACACATCATGCTGCATCACAAAAAACGAATGTTTAGTTACATTAACGTCCCATTTTGAAACAACAAGAGGGTTATTTTGGGATGGACCTCCTAAATTTGAACCACGGTCAGATGACGAGAATGACACCTGATCTGGCACCCCCTCTGTAGACTTCCACGCCACACCAACGTTAGGCCACTACGTATGATTTAGCTTGCAACAGGCCCATACACGGCGGATCTTGAGTGGAATCAGGTTTCGAACATGGAACCCTCCGGCTCCAAGGCCGAGACCCTACCACTAGGCCACCACGGCCTCAAAAGGTGAGAGAGTGGTACAGTAAAACCAAGTAGAGCTTATATACCTATTGTGACGTAAAATACGTCATAGGCATTGGACGTTGGAATTCTGAATATTCAACTGTTGCCAACAATCAGCTGCAAAAGGAATTCATCAGAATATGAGATTGACTTCGAAACAACAACATTAATAAAAAAGCCTGGAAATTTCTCTTGTCTGAACCATCGTTCTATTCATTTGCATCAAAATTATGAGGTCCATCACGAATCGCTTTCGTGCAGGTTTTAAATGGGATAGTAAACTCTATAAATAGTGCGCAAATGTGTGCGTTCAGTGAAATCCAAAGCGGTTGATTAACCCGCGAGAACACGAGTTCCTCGCACTTAGGGGTCTATTCTGGTACCCCGAGGTTAGATGCGCAAAATTGCTTTGAGGCCCCTTCTTAAAAATACTATAGTAAAGTCGACGTCGGCTTAGCATTGACATTTATGTCGAAGAGATTCTGAGGCCCCTCTAGGTCTCATGCTACGAGGCGAGAACCTCTAACACCTATGCTAAAAACCACCACTGTTTACTCGAGGACGCGTGTCGGGTATCGTAAAGCCAGAGTATAAACTTTTATAGAAAACATTTCTTGCATTAGAGTACAGAATATAAAACCTAAAAAAAATTAGATAAATCTGTTCTTTGGAATGCATTGAAATGAAGAAAACCATCGATGGATTCTTATATTTCCGAGGTATCTATGAGAAAATCGTCTTTTCGTCCAAAATTACCTGAATTAGCTTGGATATACGCGTCAATGCATTACTGTGTAATCGATAAATATTTCCAATAATTTTATACCGAAGATACAATTTTTGCTTTACCAAAATTTCCGGGTAGTATGACTATGTTGTGTGTAAAAGTTCTCATATTTTTGCGAGGTTCCTTTTACACCATTTGTTAATTCCTGCAATCTTACCGTTTACTACGCCATTTTTCAACTCCAGCATTCTTTTAAATAATCGGTGGATTCACAAATATAAGATTAATTGTCTAATTCCGCTTTAAAATCAACTTATGATCACTACTAATTCATCAACAACATTTTTTTTATTTTCGTCATTAATCGATTCTTAATTAGTTGATATTTCACTTAAAAGCTTTTCGAATTTTTCCACTTCATATTTGTAGTTCGAATAGCGATATCGCAATCTGTCTTGCCTCCTCAGCAATCCTACATTCCAGGTAGCACAACATATTTCCGATATTGTACAATGCTGTTCGATATTATATAATATTACATGATGTTGTACAATATCCTTAATAATATAATAAATGCGAAAGTGTGTCTGTCTGTCTGTCTGTCTGTCTGTCTGTCTGTCTGTCTTTCTGTCTGTCTGTCTGTTTGTTAAGCTTTCACGACCAAACCACAAAACCGATTTGGATGAAAATTGGCAGAGTTGTAGCTTGAAATCCGAGAACGGACATAGGCTAGGTGAAATCACGTTAAATTAATTATTTTTGACTACAGATTAAAAATAGTTAACAAATAAAGCCCATTGACTCCGCGATTCGCGATGAAGAGTTTTATTTTTCACTAGCTGTTACCCGCGACTTCGTGCGCGTAGAATTTGAATTATTCTTTTTTTAATTCACGAATGTAAATGTTTTGTTGCATTTTGAAAGGGGAAAGTAAAAGTTCTGACGGAGATAATACTTAATTGGACGGCTCACAGGAGTGTACTGTACATGTATGCTGATATAGTTATGTAAATTGTTTATCTATTCTAATATACTTTTGTATACCACATTATTTGCACGGATGTAGAGGTTGTGTGGGCTGGACACACGTGAACACGCCATGTATAGTTGCCCATGCGAAAAATATGGTTTTTCCAAATGTATATCTGCCACTTTCAGTATCTGGCCCTGAGCCTGACAAATGACATTTTTAAAGGGATTTCTTGCCTTCTGAACTGAGATGATAAATCCTTCGGCATTATCGGAAGGCGTGGAATTAAAATACACTCTCTTCTCCCTATATCAGTCGTAACATTAGCTTTCATGACGTTTGAACCTTGGTGTGTAATTTGCGACCGTGTGCCATTGCGCAGTCTCGGTATATCGAGGTTGCGTATTAATAGTACTGGCACACCGGCATTGAATCTCGTCTTGTCGGAAGGTGCCCTGACAATTCTAAGATGTTGAAGAGCTCTACAGTATATGATGTTCCTTGTTAATGCCCACTACCGTATCTACAGATGCATATTCTGTAATACCTCACTGTGAAAGTTAAACAAAACATCGAGAGAATAATTCACTAACGTCATTGGATCACTGTGTAACCGCATTAAAAGCTGCAAATGCTACGACAACAGGAAACCGGAAGCGTAAAGTCTCCTTTGTTGTTAATGGTAAAAAAAGTAATATTTTCTTATATTAACTTTAACACTGGCAAAAGCCCGCGCGCGAAACAGTAATTTGGCTTGAATTTATTTCTATAAGAATAAAAAGACTTGTTAGAAATTACGTTACAAAAATATTTTTAAACCTTAATAACAATCAGAGAAAACATTTCATCGCAATGTAATTAATAGCATTAAAAAGATCATTTTCTGGTCTTTAAAATGGCATAAAAATAATTGTTGTCTAATAAA
>BGPR01001369.1:59214-85782 GCA_013235015.1 Araneus ventricosus | reverse complement strand
TTAACAACAAAGAAGAATTTACACTTCCGGGTTCCTGTTGTCGTAGCATTTGCAGCTTTTAATGCGGTTACACAGTAATCCAATGACGTTAGTGAATTATTCTCTCGATGTTTTGTGTAACTTTCACAGTGAGGTATTACAGAATATCCATCTGTAGATACGGTAATGGGCATTAACAAGGAACATCATATACTGTAGAGCTCTTCAACATCTTAGAATTGTGATTGCAACTTCCTACAAGCCGAGATTGAATGCCGGTGTGCCAATACTACTAATACGCAACCTCGATATACCGAGACTGCACAATGGCACACGGTCGCAAATTACACACCAAGGTGCAAACGTCATGAAAGCTACTGTTACGACTGATATAGGGAGAAGAGAGAGTATTTTAATTCCGCGCCTTCCGATAATGCCGAAGGATTTATCATCTCAGTTCAGAAGGCAACAAATCCCTTTAAAAATGTCATTTGCGAGGCTCAGGGTCAGATACTGAAAATGGCAGATGTACATTTGGAAAAACCATATTTTTCGCATGGGCAACTATACATGGCGTGTTCACGTGTGTCCTGCCCACACAACCTCTACATCCTTGCAAATAATGTGGTATACAAAAGTATATTAGAATAGATAAACAATTTACATAACTATATCAGCATACATGTACAGTACACTCCTGTCCGCAGTCCAATTAAGTATTATCTCCGTCAGAACTTTTACTTTCTCCTTTCAAAATGCAACAAAACATTTACATTCTTGAATTAAAAAAAAAGAATATTTCAAATTCTTCGCGCACGAAGTCGCGGGTAACAGCTAGTTATGAATATTGTTTAATATCGTACAATATTGTTTGATGTTATATAATATTATATGATGTTGTTCAATATTATGAATATTGTTCAATATCGTACAATATTGTTCGATGTTATATGATATTATATGATGTTGTACAATATTATGAATATTGTACAATATCGTACAATATTGTTCAAAATCATATAATATTATATGATATTGTACAATATTGTGAATATTGTTCAATATCTTTGTGCTACTGGGGATAGAGACGCGAGCTAGCACATCCGGCTACAGAGGTCCGTTTTCAGAGAAAGACGGAGATAATAAATGAAAAGAAATTCTTGAGATGCCTGTGGTCAGCATGAAAATGATCTTTAGTGCAGCCAGGGGGAACCTTATTTTTTTTCGTTTAGGGGTTAATTTTCTGTAATAAATTCATGTAACCTTCGGGCCTCAAAGACCCAATTGCTGGCCTCCCGGGATAATGGATATAGAAAGCGATATTTGACTGTAAACACAAAACGAATCGCTGATTTTGAAATGAAAGAGATATATTTCATCAGAACAGGATTAGAAGACGTTCATTTTGGATTAATGAAGTTTTATCGAATTTGACTCTCATATTTAGAGGAAAAAATAATATTTTCCCACCGTTATGTAGATTTCATAATAATACTACATTTATATCGTCCCTTCTCTTTCAAACGTTTTATAAAACTACTTTCTTATGATTTTAATTTGAATTTAAATGTTTTGATGTAAAATGGTATAAAATGGTGAATTTTCTATAAAATACATTATTCTGCGAAATCACTTGGATGACACGAGTAAATGAAATACAAAGAAAAATTGTGCACTCATAAAAAGTAAAAATAACCTTAAACAAACATCCCAGATAAGTTACAAATATTTGACTAGTAAGAGTGTTTAAACATAAGATGTTTAATTTAAACTATTTGGATGTAAAAGAAGACATTAGAGTTTGCCACAAGCAATTCTATTACAAAATCAAACATGTAGAAAGGAAATAATCCGAAGATGAAAGAGAACTAACTTTTTTGCTTCTTTTCATCGCAATACTCCCTAATATCCTGGGGCTGTGTACCTGTTTGTATTTGAAAGCGGCTGTAATGTAAAATTACAGTATTATAATACATTTCTGTACATTACATAGCATACACATATACAAGTTTATATTGATTGTTTTGTGAAATTAAGTAAAATATGTATGATTTATTCATTTTTAACCCGTTCAAGGACCAGCGAAAGGAGAAAGAAGAGCTTTCCCAGGCCCGCGCTCTCCGGAAGAATACGTACGCACGGGACCGGGCGATTTTTTCCGTTAAGCCTAATTTCATTTAAAAATTCATATAAAATCATTACTGCAAGTAAATACGCTGAAATTTACAATTTATTATCATTGATAGTATGTCCGTATATAATGTAATAACATTTTCATGATATTTGTAAAAAACAATTGAACTAAAATAAAATTTTTCCCAAAAATACAAAATACTATCTAGCGAACTCCAAACTGCAAACGATAATTTCTACTCCAACCCCTAACCAATAAACATTCCATCCTTTCATCATGCCAAAAAAATATTTAAAAAATCCCGCGGAAAATAAATCATAGTTCTTTAATTGCGCAATCCTCTACAAAGAACCGAACACGCGCAGTTGTTTGCATAATCAAATGGCCCTGATACAAAAAGAAAACCCGGAACCGAAAGTAAATACTGAAGGTCAAAACTTTGATGCAACATTATTCGGAAAAGTAACGGTTTTTACCGCCATTTAGTGCCGTTTAAAAATTCAAATAAAATGTTGAAGTTACGATCACATAAATGTGATGATGGGCTGTAGGGCACGGAAAGAGTGATCACATATATGCGATGATGGTCCTGATCGGATTAAAGGATTTTATCTTCATTTTTTTCTCATCCCAGCAGTGAAATCACTTTACTGTATATATGTACTAAAAGATTTCACCTATCTGTCTATTCGGTTATTCGTCACAGCCCTTTTCCGAACGGTGACGGTTTATCGAAGTTTTACTGTATTTAATAATTATGCACACTCCTAATGTTGTAACCAAGTACAATGACTTCCTTTCAACATTAGATGCAAAGATTATTGTGCATTTTATAGTGTAATGTTCTGATGGTTAATTAATTCAATTGTAATAAATGGTTCATTCAGCAAAGTTTTGAAGCAAAAATGTTCGTTATTGCTTACTTTTGAATTTAAACCTTATCTGTAATTACCACAAAGCTGACAAAAAATTATCCAAACTATACTTTAAAGGGAATGGAATGGGATTTTCAATTTGCCTGGCGCCAGATCCTTGTGATTGAGAGCCATAGTTGAAATGAAATGAAGCGCATCAAAATAGAATTCAGCCATACCAGGATACATATAAATCACAAAATTGAATTTTAGTAAAAAATAAAACTAATTCTGCCCAAACATATGGTCAGTAAGTTCACCAAATTGAATAGTCTGTTCGCAATGGACCTTATGCACCCTTTGGATTCGAGAGTATAAAAAAACAGCTGTGGAGGAATAAACAAAACGATTGGTCTATAAGCGACTCAGAAATAAAAGCAGTTCTGAGTCAGCTGTTTAAGACTGACCAATGGCTGCCATCGGCAGGCCACGTGTCGGAGGATGTGACGTCACATGCATAAGGTCCATTATAAAATAGGATGTAAAATGGGATGTAATTAAATACCAGTAAGAACACGAATTTCTGTCAAATATATAAATAAGTTAAAATGATGTTTCTCCCTAAGTTGAAAAGGTAAATCGGAGCAGAGGTGCAAAAGTGCCTCAATCGAAGCCCCTCCAAAACAGGGCAATCGGTCAAAATGTGATGGACCGTCATTGAAGCACCACAATGATTGCAAGTCGGTGCATTTTCTGCGAAACTAAGTGTCTGTGCGTAAGGCGAGAATGACCTATGCGCAGTCATGTAATTATTATATCATATCTACGACTTAGGGTTGCTTTCCATTGTGCAAGCAAAGGTTTAACACTATACAATTTATTCCCCATTTCCATGTCCCATTTTCTTTGCCAGTTTTGAAGGAACCATTTCCTTAGGGACATACGTATATCATCATATGGAAGAGGGTGGGTATGGAATTCTGTATTAGACTTTGCAGCAGCATCTGCTAATTCATTTCCAACATGAGCAGGAATCCAAGAAAACAGATGATCATATCCTTTCCGTCCGAAATTTGAATTTCTTCGTTGATTATCACGAATGAATGGGTGATCTTGCGCTGTATTAGGAAGAGCTTCCAAAAGACTCCAGGATTCGAAATAAACAATTCCCTTTTTAAAACCTGTTTGTTCAATGAAATCCAAGGCTAACTGTATTGCTATTATCTCTGAGGTGAAGACTGATGTACCAGCCTGAAGCCATCGAGTTACTAGATCTGTACCGCCAACAGAAGCTCAACCCACATGATAGTTCCTTTGAGATCTATCTTTGTAAACAGGAATGTAATCAGTAAACAATTGACAATGAGCACTAAAAGGTATTTCAGCAGGACCCGATTTAAAAACAACAATGAAAAGTAGTGATTAAAATTATCTTTTGTTCGTACCAAGGTCAAAGATGGTTAGTTTAGTTATATTAACGACCAGTTTTGAAGCAACACGAGGTCTATTTTGGGACGGACCTCGTAATTTTGAACCACGGTCAGATGACGACACCTGATCTGGCATACCCTCTCCAAACTTCCACGCCAAACCAAAGGAAGGACGTTTGGCTATTACATATGATTAAGCGTGCAACACACCCCATACACGGCGGATCTTCAGTGGAATCAGGTTTCGAACCTGGAACCCTCCGGCTCCAAAGCCGAGACCTTCCCAGATAGCAATTTTAGTTTGCAGCAGACTTGCACTGCAAATCTGCAAGCTTTCTGCAAATTTGCCACGACAAGTGTGCAAGTGTGAAACATGCTTGCAGCAAGTTAACGCAAGCCTCGAAGTCACCATAGGACGAACTTGCAGCAAGCTTGCATTGCAAACTCATTGCAAATTATAGCAAAAACAGAGTGCGAACACAACCCAGGATAGAACTCGCGTCCTAGCGCTCTAACCATTCGGCCAGTTAAACTCTGAGAGGAGAAGATAGATTTCGCTAATACATCGTTCGATTCGATTCGCATACGATTTATTTTAAACCATTTTCTTGATTTCTTTAATTGTTTGAGTTGCGAATATGATTTGAAGTCAAAGAGAGAGCGATTTTCGCTAATAACTACGTTCTGTTAGTAGAATGAATTATGAAATTAGAGTTCAAAAGTAATTACTTTAAAATGGGACAAAATGTATAAGTTTATTTTTCAACAAACATTGATTGTTTTTTCGGTTTAATTTTGTTTATAAACGCTAAAATTTCCACATTAAGAAAAAGGCGATATAGTTTTCTTTAAAGTAAAAACTTTTAGTAAAAAGATGGAAAATGTTTCAAAATTTTTTTATAAAAAAGTTATTTTTTTTTACAAATTATCATTGATTTATTGAATTAATAAAAAGAAGGACGGTCTAGGAGATGCTATTAAAAATCGGATGTTTTTTTTAAACAGAGACAAAGATAATTATCTTTTTGTGCTATCTTTGCATCAAGCTTGTTTTCCAAATTTGCATTGCAAAGGAGGTGGCGCTGTGAACTTGCAGCAGACTTGCAATGCAAGAGAGGGTGGCGCTAGTTGTCACAGTGAACTTGCCACAAGTTCGCTTCAAGTTTGACACGTCAAGTATGACATGGCAATATCAAGTCAAAATCAAACTTGCTGCAAACTTACGTGCTATCTGGGTTACCTCTAGGTCACCGCGGCCCAAGGTCGAAGATGGAACGTATTGAAGTTTAATACTGGCACTTTATACAATGAATCCGAAAGGTTCCAGCGTACACGCAATTCCAAAGAAGGGATGCAAGATGGTAGAGCATTAACTCGTCAGCGTATGCACGGGGTCATTTAGACCCCACCCTTTATCTTTTGTTAAGAAATTTTAGAAATTTCTAAAAACTTGCCCCTGTTACTTCCTGTCCCTTCATGGGGCAGCTAGAAGAAGATAAAAGTAGCAGAAACCTGTGAAACGGGGTTCCTCGCCTTTTACTGGGTGGTTAGAGTCAGATTGACCAGTGCGTGTGCTAGCATTTTAGATTACTTTATCGTTATGGCTATGACAGCGTACGAACATGCGCAGCAGAGAAGAAAAGAATACAGAAGAGGAGGAAAATGGAGATAAGTTCAACTTTCCTTTTTCACATTAAAAATCGCATTTACGTCTTAAATATAAGTTATTTGTACGAAAAAATATTCTTATACTTTTACCATATTTTATTTTTATACTAATAGACAATGAAATAATGAATAAGTGTCTAACAATTTGGCATCTTCCAAAAATGGGTGCGTTTGCTGAAGAGTTAAACAAGCTCAGGATTTTTTTTATTTAAAGTAATATGTTCTTGAAGATAAAACTGATTCGAAATAATTCCATAATAATAACAGGCAGCTAACATTCATGATTTTCGAAGGATAAACTATTGACTGGTGAAGTTCTGAAAGCGCGAGATCACATTCTCAAAGCTTGATGGTGTAAGCAATTTAGCTTTGACAAATAAGAAGGTAAAGTGGACCCCTAAACTGCACATCCATAATCCAATTTGGAGCGAATAACACTGCGGTAGATGCGAAGTAGACAAGTAAGGTCAGCGCCCAAAGCTGTGTTTGACAGAACTCTACGGATGTTCTAAGACATTTCTTCCCTAGGTTCAAAATATGTGGAAGGAAAGTAAGTTCGTTTGTCAAAAATGACTCCCAGAAACTTAAACTTATTTTGCATGCAAATAGGTCTGCCATTAATTGACAGTTCGGGATCTGGATGCAGAAGTTTCCTACAGAAATGAACACCAACAATTTTTTTCAGCACATAGGGGTAAATCCAATGCAGTTCGGCCAGCTAACTATACTGCCTATAGCTATCTGTGATTACCTCTCGATAAATCTGATATCCCTGCCAGAACACGATGTTTTTTTATTGCCCACGCTAACCCTGCTTACACAAATTGTATAAAGCATGTGACGAGTCGGCGGAAAGAAAAATTCCAATATAAATATTAAATTAATACAATTAAAAATGTAGAATACAATAGAATACAAAGAATTAGATAATACAATACAAAAGATATAAGTAAAATAGTACAATAAAAGTAATACAATACAAAATACAAATGTAAATATAAATATAATAAAATACAAACAGCAAAAATAATAAGTATCTATAAACATAAATAATCTATAGATTAATACGTGAAGAAAAAACGTTGTACCCCTTTATAAGCACATTGCGTGCACGGAGGAGTGTGAGATTTAGCATAGTTAAAGTTTATATAGAGAAGGAGTGCAGAAAGATAAAATTTATGTATAATATGTGTTACAAATACATTAAATTAAATAAAATAAAACATTCATTGTTTACATTCATACTGAATGTCAAGCACATAAAAGTCTGTGGTAAGTCGTTGGACAACATTTATTTTTTTAACCGCCCGGTTTTTTTGTTTCAATAAAAAATAACCTCAATAACGTTCAAACTTAAAAATGTATTGAATTACGGTCGGCCGCTGGGAGATCTGTAGTAAATATAAATAAGTGTAATGAATAAAGAAAAATACATAAAATAAACAAGAAATGAAATTGAAAACAAGATATTTTCTGGTCATCGACGTAAAGAGACTTTTGTAGTGTGGAAGGAATGTCTGATAAAATCTGGTTGCATTTGAGGATGAAAAGAGTGACGCTCAAAATCGAGTCGGAGTAGGTGTTACCGAAATGAACTCTAAAATATCGATGTTGTAAAAATTTCTGCACAAATAGGGAAAATTTCAACGAAGATTTAGATTATAGAGGTATTTCAGTATATCATATCTCCAGGTCCGATTTTACGCCCTCTCTATGTCAAAAGAGAGAGATACAAGGTGATGACCTTGAAGAGAGGTTGTTATAATAGAACTTTCGAGGGCTATCAAACTGTCCACTGCAGATAGGCCTTTGCTAAAGACACTCTGGGAAGGTGAGATATAGTTATTTACCTCTAAGACATAGACATACTTTAAAGGAAAGTTCCTTGATATGCAAAATAAGCTAAATCTTCATGCCTTGACTATTAACAATGCAAGAAAAAACCAAGATGAAATATTTGCAGAAACAATGAAATACACCTAAATTGACTTACAACATTTAAAAGTATCGTTGTGTAGATTGGACATCAAATGCATTTAAAATTTATTAAAATTAGAGAAAATTGCATGGCAAATTTTATGGTATCATGAAAAAGATAATGCTTTGAGTTTTCAGTTGGTGTAAATATCATTTTAGTGGTGTAATAATTTTCGAAGTTATCAATGAAAAATTCAGATATTTCGCGCGTTTTCTGGTTTTCTTTTTTCGTTTTTCTTGAATATCTCGAAAGCTATTCAGTTGTCGAATTACAATAGATTCAACAAATCAAAGAGCTCAAGATTCCGTACAAATGCATGCTTTAAATTTTCTTCTAGGTTTAATCGTTTCGCAGATAATAGTTCTCAAAACTGGGAGATCTCCACTAATTAACCACCTAAATTCCACCCTAATAACCACCAAGACCACCGTAACGGAGTGTTGCCTATCTGAAAAAAACTTTTTCAAATGCGTTCTCATTAAAAATAGCTGTTGTTTTAACATTATTAGCTTTTTTATTAATATTCAAATAGTTCAATTAAATTATGACCTGTATTTCTGTACATTAAATCTCTTCTATTGAACATTATAATAATCCTTTTATAAAATTAAATACAATACTTATTAAGTTGGGCAGAAATATGCTAAAAAATAGTTTTTTTCGAAATCGATTTTGGCATATTACGCAAATTTGCGTAATGGGCCAGTTAAAACTCACAAAACCGTTCTTGAAAATTGCTCAATATTTAGCCGCACCCCTTTGACATTTAAAAACAGAAAAAAAGCGAAAAATCTGTGTGAAAATATATTTTGAAAAAAATGCAAAAATTTTTACTTGCATACTATGAAAATGTTACATAATGGGTCAGTTAGAACCCACAAAAAATTTTATCAATTTCTCTCAATATTTAACTTCGCTTCTCTGACATGAATAATTGGAGAAAAATGAAAAAAATATCGGATTTCCTAAAAAACTGTACTTGGAAAATTATGTTTCGAAATTAGTATTGACATTAATTGATTTATTAAATAGTACTATAAATAATAATTCTATAATTATTACGTAATTTAACTTTTTATTCAATTTCTTTGCGAAATTAATACTAGCATATTTTATCTAGAATAAAGAGTTACAATAAATAAAAGTTAACAAGAAATATAAAATTAAGAATTAATTCAAAATTAATTAAAACTCTGTGTATTATACAGAATGGCGCATATGCAGCAAATTCTAATAAAATACAAATACAAACAATAGAAAAATAAATATCATTGTAAAAAGAAAAACTAAAAAAATATATCATAAGTAAAAAATAATGATAACAATTCACCTTCTTGCGCGCCCAACGCAGCAGCATCCAGTGATTGCATCAGCTAAATTTTACTACAATAAACAACCAATCACTATAGAACTAAACAACAAAGCTTCTCTAATAATTAAAAAAGTTAAAACACATAAAAGAAAAAATTAGAAAATAAAAGAAAATAGAAGAAAATGCAATCAAAGTGGAAAAAAAGGAAGATAACTAGAATGGCGAACTTTGTCAAAGAGCCACTCGCCATAGGACTCCTACGGCGGGTGGCTAACTTGTGTGTATTGTTATAATTATTTTTTACTTATATATATTGTTTAATTTTTCTTTTTTTAATGTTATTTATTTTTCTATTGTTATCTAGAATTACATGCAGACAGAATACAGATTAGAACAAAAATCTATTGAATTTCAAATGTATATAATAATTCCTCATGCATATTGAATATTAGGTGTTAGAATAATATTGTCCCTTGTTGCCAAACGTTGGAAGTTCTTTCCTTGCTTGAAATTTGGCACGAATATATCCATCTCTTGCAGTCTGAGCACAAACTTTCATTGCAGCTTCAGATATTAGTTTAACACATTGTTCAACAGATTTCGTGTGACATGGAAATTCCTCGAAAGTTAGTACTGGAAACTGTTCTTCTTTTCACATTTCTTTCAAGTCTTTGTCCTTTATATGCATTGTAAGAGGTGGCTCTGTTACAACACAGTTTGACCAGTCAATTAAATGAACATAATCGGCTGCTTCTAAATAGAGTTTAAGCTTGAAAAATCGCAAACCACCCGAGTTCTTCGTCGTCTCATCTCTGGCGCCAAGAATACGCCTAACTGCTGATTCCCGCATGTGTTTTCTAGATTCACGCAGCATTGTTAATAATAGGTGTTAGGGATGCGCAAAATATGCATCATTTGAGAATAATTAATAATTAATTATAGTTAATTAATAATAGTAATTTGCTTAACATTGTTTGGAAGCTGCCTTGCAAGGGAAATCATTTTCCAGAAATGCTGAGCACCATACTGGCAATTCGATTTCATTTTTATCTCAAACCACATTGGGACATAAACCAGCATTACATACTTCACGAGTGTTATAAGATTCTGTGATGGACTTGGAGTGCTAATGTATAACCGTAACAAACGGTTTGCGGAGGTCAGCCATCGTGCATGACTGAGTTTACCTGGGCTTTTGTCAGTCACGCTAGAAGAGCAACTACCATCTTTTATGGCACCGCAGATGCGATACAAGTATTTTTGGTCAGTACTTCTTTTTGATATCTTTCAGATCCAAAGGCTGAAGAGTAACGTCAATCTGATCAAATTTGACAACTGGATTTTTTCACAATCTTTTAGAAGCAATCCAATAGGTCCAGAATATGAATATGTTCCCTTTGTGCAACCGTCCATTTCCAGAATGAAGTGACTTAGTGGCAACTCATTAGTATGTAACATACATATATTCCATTGTAATGGTCTTCCAATGTATGTCTCAAGCAAACGTATTACTCCTCCTTTCCTTCCCGTATTCACATTTGTTCCCTTACATCCGATAACCGATAGGTTCTGCAAACTTATATTATACGTTTTTGTAAATTTGATAATACCTTGGGCTATTTCTTTTGCACTTTCACCAGCAGTTAACGATATATGGCCTGTATATTTGCTACCTGATTCCTCTATTAATGCTACATGCGCTTCTGATGTTAAAGATAGGTTATATATATATATAGCATAGGTTTTACTTGAGTGCGTGAGTATTTTTAAATCAGCAAATAAATATCGAGTAAAATTGATTCAATTTAAGGTTGGTTCTAACAGTTATATGCCAGTACTAATTTGAAAATTACTTTTCAAATTATATTTCTTTCAAAAACCCAAATTTTTCTTCCTTCTCTCAATTTTTTAATGTCAGAGGGGCGGAGCTAAATATTAGGCAAAATTGATAAAAGTTTTTTGAGGGTTCTAACTGATCCATTGGGTAACATTTCCGCTGTATGCAAAAACTAATTTCGAAATCAATTTTTAAAATATATTTTTTTCGAAAAAAATAGATTTTTGTCTTTTTCAATTTTTTAATATCAAAGGTGCGCTGCTAACTATTAAATAAAATTGATGAAATTTGAGAGTTGATGAGTGTTTAAACAGATCTATTGCACAATTTTTCCGAACTATGCCAAAATCGATTTCTAAAAAAAGATTTTTCGGCCCACCCTAATATTTATGTATTCTTCACTTTTCCAGTATTTTATTTTCATTTTCGTCTAATGCCACAAGTGAAATGATGTTTCTGCACATATTCATTAAGAAATTTGTGTTATCCGTCTATTCGGTTATCAGTCACAGGCCTGGTCCGGACAGTGACGACTAATCGAAATTTTACTGCATATTCATCAATGTGCTACATAAAATATTGGAATAAATACTCAATTGTTTTAATGGAATAATTTGATAATTATCTTAATTTAGTCTGACAGCTCTTCAAACTCCAATCATTTACCTTGGAATAAATTTCCGCTTCGTGTTTGAATATCCTTTTCTAATACATTTTCTGCATGAAAGCTTGCCATACAGATCTACTGTAAAAGATAATTTTTCTGGAAATTTAATTAATTTCCTAGAATTTTTTTACTGTTCATGCATACCTGTTCCACTTAATGACAAGAAACTTTAATCTAAATTCGCTTCTTTAAAATTTAATTAAAAAGTCATCCCAAGTTTAATTCGAAAGTGTCAATCACTCAGTTCCGTAAAGAATCTTAATTTTAGTTATTGCTTACAAAACCTGGTAAAAATAATATCGAGAGCCAATTATTTTGAATTTGAAATCACTTCCTAGAAGTTAAACTTTTAAAGAAGAATTAAGAGTGAAGAATTCTTTCTGAAGCATATTGCTATGGTTAAATTTCTGTGATTTAGCAATGAATTATTTTTATCTGTCAGCCAATAAGATGTTTCTGACAACCACTGTTACAGATGTTTTCTAATGCTTGTTTGATTGCCGATGCGTCAGGAAACGACAAGAGGGTTATAGTAACTATTAACTATCTGATTCCGAAGATCCTTCGAAATTAGACCCTCAGAATACTGTTGTGTAATATTTTGTTTGAATTAGAACACAATGAATTCGATATTGCGGCGAACAGTCCAAAAGAAACTAGTAAGGCGGCGTCTTTCCTGGACACTCTAGAAAGGTCCAGAACCATCAAGAGACACCACACCATGGTCCAATGAGGAGCGCAAATGTCCGAGATTGGCTGGACGCAATTCGGTGGGAGAAAATGGAATCGCTAGTGTATTAAAGGGTGGAAATAAGAGAAAAAGGGAGGGGATAAGATAACTAGATTGAAGTGGCTTGTTTGGAGGAGAGAAGAACAATGCAACTCAATTGAAGCGTTTAGTACGGTGGATATGTTAAGTGGCTGAATTTTGTAAATGGCTTCATTTCGCGAAAGTTCGACAAGTAATGGTGGCCGTCAGGAATATTGAAAGACTTTTATTGAGACTGTGCAAGGTGAGTGAAGCAAAAAAGTTGGATGATACCGTGCGATTAGTGACTCCGAATCGAAATATACAAGTGGTTATAATTTTGTTGAATACTGGACCGATTATCGCGTGACGCCGCCGGGTTACATGAAACCTATTTGATCAAATAGTATTACTAGAGATATTTAATAGATTTGAGGTTTGATACTTCTAATTAGTTTTATGTGTTCATATTCTTCCTCGGCTACTTTTATTTAATGATAATTTATATATAAATATCTATACTGTAAATAAAGTTTAGTGATATATATTTTAAATTACGATTGTCTTTCTTTCTGTCGAATAGTGAGTGTTAAATTGTTTACATTAATAAAAATAATTATTAGACAACGGAAGAACCTGGGAATATTAATTTAAGTATTAAATTATCTATTTTGATTCGAATAATCCTAAATTTTAATCACAATACCGGAATACCTCAGTTTTTCTTTCAGAGGCCTGAGATTTTCTTTCAGAGATAAGAGAGATTCCCTACGCCTTCAAAACCCGCAATGAGACCTTGCACTCCTAATGGGTTGATGTACAAAAAAGGGATATGCTATGTTGATGACCTTTAGGAGAGTTTATGAAAAGTAAATTGGGTTCAACTAAAATGAGAGTTCTATGAAAATCACTCTGTGCCCAAACCTATGTAGTTGTACAACCGTATCAAACAAAGCCCGCGTCTATGGTATTCAATAAATCGCACTTAAATAAAGGGATATGGGAATTCAACAAGGATGTTAGTGCGTTTGGGTTCCCGCCGTTCTTTGCTATAACGGCTGTTTGGAGCCTGCTAGATTTGAAAGAGTTGATTAAAGTGTGGGTATTCATGCATCGATAGACAAAAAAATCTATTGGACCAAACCCAGCTTTGTTTGGTATGCACACATTGAAATATTAATTCCCATAAAAAGTCCTTAAAAAAAGTTATTATTGGAAAAAATGACTCTTTGTGAAAAATACATGCTTATATTCACCATAGAATTGCTAAATTGAGAACATTTAAGCTTACAGACTTCATCACATTAGTAGATAATTACCGATGCATTTATTCTGAATCATAACAAATTTCAGAATTTGTAAATATAGAGTTTTGAGTCATTAGAATATGGCGATACGAGGTAGTAATATTATTTAATTGCATTAACACTCTGACTCCTAATCCGGCCGTAACCGGCCATGCAACTTCTATACTAGTGGGGCGGATTTCGGCCGGTTACTGGTCCGAAAACGGGGAGAAGGTAGTTGGGCGAGTGGTCATTAAGGGACCCCTTGGGATAGAAATAAGAGATGAAAGGCCTTCCATTCACATCTTCCACCACCCGTAGTAAGGAGAAAAGGGGAAACGGGGTGGAAGAATCTATTTCACCTATCCATTAGTTAACAAACCTCCGTACGCAACTGTACTCAGATGTTGAGAACCCTCAGTGGCCAGAGGGTTAACGGTACTGGAACAGGTTCCATCAAGTCAGTTCAGAAAAAGCAGTGTTGGCATGGATTACTTAAGTATTCAAATATGCATGTCAAAATAAAGTAATTTTTATGTGTATTAATTTAATTTACAAAGGAGATCGGAATTGTTAACTTTCGGAATTTAGGCTGAACTGAATCAACAACCATTGTTGTCCATTCTGGTAATCTTTTCAGAAAAGTATCTTTAGGTGAGTGCTTAAGTCTACATTGAAGATTGATGTGCGGGTAAAACAAAATCCCACTTTGTGTGTTCTTTGATGCAATAAGGTATATATCAGAACGATTTCTGCTAATTTACCCATCCAAGACATTAAAAATTAGCAGCACAAAATCTTCGACATAAAATATACCTCTTGGTTAAGTTATCCGTGAAACATTTAGCAATATAAAACAATGTAGATACCTCATCCACATAGAAACGTGGAGATTTTGTCCTGGCAAAAGACAACTTAGTTGCAAATATGAACGTGTCTTATGTCACTATAACAAAGAACAAATAATTACTTTGTATATTCATGAAAAAAATTTTCTATATTGGTTAAGGATATAAATGAGACTATTTCTACCAATTTACGCATCCAAGCCAGTGAAATATTGTCTTGCCTAGTCTATCGACACAAAATATATTACTCATTCACTGTGTCCTCAAGATAATGGAACCACAAACCGAAAGGTACGTGACACGTCTCGTCCATGTCGCATCGCCAAAATTACTGCATTAGCAGTATTATACAGGGTAAATACGGCACACAGAATGAAACGTGGAGATGTTACTAGGAGAAAAAGTAACAAATATAAACGTGTCCTATACCACTAGAACAACAAATTACTTAGTTTATTCCTGCAAAATTTCGTTTCCACACTGTTAAGCACATATATCAGAAATATTTATACCGATTTGCACTGCCAAGTCACAGAAAGAATGTCCTGTCAATCTAACGACCCAATATATGGGATAAAAATTTAAATGCTACATAAACAAACAAGCGCGGAGAAGTCACTCGATAACATACTATTTAGTTACAAATACTTATAAATCTGTCTTATATCACTAGAACAAAAGATTACTATGTATATTCCTCAAAACTTTTGTTTCGACACTGATAAGAATATATATCATAAGATATATATCAGAACTAGTTCTACCAATTTAAACAGCTGATCCACTGAAAGATTGTCTTGCCTAGTCTATCGACACAAAATGTATTACTCATTCACGGTATCCTCATGATATTAGCACCACAAACAGAGTGCTACGTGACACATCCATGTCACGTCGCCAAAAGTGCTGCACTAGCAGTATTATAGACGATACATTCGTCACACACAGAGAAAAGTGGAGATGTCACTAGGAAAAAAGAATAACAAATATAAACGTGTCGTATACCACTAGAACAACAAATTATTAGTTTATTCCTGCAAAATTTTGTTTCCACGCTGTTACGCACATATTTCAGAATTCTTTCTACCAATTTGCACTGCCAAGTCACAGAAAGAATGTCTTGTCAATCTAACGACCCAATATATGGGATAAAAATTTAAATGCTGCATAAACAAACAAGCGCGGAGAAGTCACTCGACAAAATACAACTTAGTAACAAATACGTATAAACTTGTCTTATATCACTAGAACAAAAGATTATTGTGTATATTCCTGAAAACTTTTGTTTCGACACTGATAAGAATATATATCATAAGATATATATCATAACTAGTTCTACCAATTTAAACAGCTGAGCCACTGAAAGATTGTTTTGCCTAGTCTATCGACACAAAATGTATTACTCATTCACGGTATCCTCATGATATTAGCACCACAAACAGAGTGCTACGTGACACATCCATGTCACGTCGCCAAAAGTGCTGCACTAGCAGTATTATAGACGATGCATTCGTCACACAGAGAAACGTGGAGATGTCACTAGGAAAAAAGAGTAACAAATATAAACGTGTCATATACCACTAGAACAACAAATTACTTAGTTTATTCCTGCAAAATTCTGTTTCTACACTGTTAAGCACATATTTCAGAATTGTTTCTACCAATTTACACTGCCAAGCCATTGAAAGAATGCCCCGCTAATTTATAAACCAAATATATGGGATTAAAATTTAAATGCTACATAAACAAACAAGCAGGAGAAGTCACTCGACAAAATACAACTTAGTAACAAATACGTATAAACTTGTCTTATATCACTAGAACAAAAGATTATTGTGTATATTCCTGAAAACTTTTGTTTCGACACTGATAAGAATATATATCATAAGATATATATCAGAACTATTTCTACCAATTTACACACCCAAGACACTGAAAGATTGTCCTGCCAAAACTAAGGACCCAATATATGATATGAGAATTTAAATACTACATAAAGAAACAAGCGCGAAGAAGTCACTCGAAAAAATACAACTTAGTAGCAAACACGTATAAACCTGTGTTATATCACTAGAATAAAAGATTACTATGTATATTCCTGAAAACTTTTGTTTCGACACTGATAAGAATATATATCATAAGATATATATCAGAACTAGTTCTACCAATTTAAACAGCCAAACCACTGAAAGATTGTCCTGCCAAATCTATCGACACAAAATATATCACCCACCCACTGTATCCTCATGATATTAGCACCACAAACCGAGTGCTACGTGACCCGTCCGTGTCACGTCGCCAAAATTCAATTAATGAGACAGCCGCTGTCAGCTGAATTTATTTTGACACCTCAAACAATTCCTCGGGTCCAGAAATCGACTCGTGTAGTTTTCCCACTGAATTCATCGACCGATTCCATCGCCAACATCAAGACCACAAACAAAGCTTCTCGATGGGAAAAATTCAGACTGGCTAATAACGTTGGCGCAAATTAATATAAAAGAGGCCAAAAAGGGTGAAAGAAAAAGAAATCGTTTCGTTAATCTTTAGCGTTATCGATCACTGGCGACCTTAACGACTTTGTTGAAATTATTTGCGCGACTGCTGTATAAAAATGGTGTGGAGTTTAAAGTTTTGTGGGCTATTGGTGTCACCTTTATTTATGACTTAGTCGTTAATCACCAAGGAATACGGGAGGCTTTTTATTATTCCAGTGTAGGGGTTCTAGGATTTAATTTTTTAGTCAGGGGGTGTCATAGTGTTATGACATGTTTAGAAAGCCCAGCTAATGGTGTATTATAATGATTAGTGGATGGGGGATATTTTTTGTTGGTGTGTGTCTGCTAAAACAACTTCGAAGCGGAATAGAAAAAAAAAATTAATGATAAAATTTCTAGTTATAAGTGCTTTACTATGCAAATTACTTAAAATTTTCGAGCGCAGGAACACTTGTTTGGGCAACTAAAAATAATTCGAAATCAATTAATTTTTAGAGGAGAGAAATGGTTTGAAGAATAATATATTCTATATTTGAAGGGATAACATGTGAAACTTCATTAACATATGTCGTAAAGTCATGTTATATATTCCGTTTTTCTTTAAAAATGTTAATATAATATGCGACCATCCTTGTAGAATTTTTTTCTAATTTGAGAACCATAATTAATTTATGAAAGTTTAAACCAGATACTTTTTATCTGTTATTGATAACTTTACATTTACTATTTTTTGAAAATGTATGAAATTTACTAAAATTCTGCTTCTTTAATAATATATTCATCACTGCTTATCGCTATAGCGTCCCTTCTTCAAGTCTATTGAAGAAGGTGAATGCTATAACTTTCATTTTTGTCCAATTTACTATAAAATATTTGCATTTTTCGTGTAATATTAGTGTTCGGTACCAGTATTTAAGGGGACATACGACTCTTAAACCTCGGAAAAATAGAGGGGAACTGTCAAATTCGATACATTATATCTCTGAAACAAAGCAATTCATAAACTCACTAATTTATCTAGAAAATATCTGTTCTTTCTCTTACAGCACACACATTTTCAAACCTTTATATTGGTATGAATTTATTTGAGAGAGTAATAAATATGGGTATAATTTTTGGAGAAAAAATGAGATAGTCACCTTGCGCGCATGATTACGGATAAAATATTGGTCTAAACACAATATGTTGGGTATCTAAGTGATGCAAATAGTCTGTTTAAGAAACTGGCCATAATTTATTAAAATTTAATTTTATTTTCTATTTTAATACCAATTTAAACTAAAATTATAAAAATAATTGAAATTTCAACATTTTCAACCCCCCAAGAAACTTCTTTGGAGAAAAATGTACAAAAATTGAGGTTCAATTTGTATATCGTAGCACAAAACACATTCACTAAAAGTCTTATGTGAAAATATTCAATAGTTCTTGAGATATCATGTTCGAAATATAAAAGACACACACTTTTTGAGATATAGCACTTTAAAATATGGCCATTTTCATTGTTTGCGTTGAAACGATGATAAAATTTTTCCTTCATAACTTTCATATTTATGGGAATTTTTTTAACGCGGATTGTTTTAAATTGTTCAGAAAAGACAGAGGAATAATATATATATATATATAAAATGTTTTCGTTGTTGCAGTCATAAAACAGCCGAGTTGTTAACCAATTTGCTTTATTATAAAAATATATTGGAGAGTGATGGACATACCAACATCTTAGTTGAAGTTTTAAGTAAAAGTATGTACAGAAAATCCCCGATTCTCTCAGATAAGGGAATAACAATATAACACGTGATCAAAGTGAAGGGAATATTGGCTATTTTTTAATAAATTACGCGAGAGTTTTAGGGAAAAAGTCTAGCGCCAAGGAGACTCGTCATGATTTTCGGTGGGTACGTGAAAGCGATTAAAATATTCTTTTAGTAATAAATATGCCAGGACGAGAGATTTAATATACCTCCAGCGCGGGAAATAGAAGGAAACTGGGGTTTAAGAAAAGTGAGTTTTGAATACATTAAGAATTTAAAATATATAATATTAGAATTTGAAATAAAATTAAGTGAGATTATTACATATATATTTCATAAAATCGAAAATTTTCGAGGTTTAACAGTCGTATGTCCACTTAAGTCGGTTGAGGTTAATAAATGTTCTTTGTTACAAAAGTGAGTCTTTGGCATGAGTGCTAAGTACGATTTCGCAACCAGTGATTGCATTTTAGCCGCTACAGTAGTGTACTCTTCTGATAGTTATTTATTTAATAACCACTCCTACCGACCCCTACCCAGGGTATGGAGCGTTTTGATGGTCGGCGGAGAAGAGTACAAGGAAAAAGTGTTACATACCATAGACATTAAAAAATGAAAGATAAATACAATCCTCAAAAATGATAAAATATGTAATTTATTAAATAGACATATATTCATACAATGTGAAATACTGTGGCATCAAATACGAATTATTGGCACAACCAAAAAAATCAGGGTGTAACTAAACTAATATATAAATATTAATTTAAAAAAAAGAAAGTCAATATATATTAGATTTTTTTCCAGAAAGGTAGTGCCTCCTTAGAAAGCCTTAAATCTTTAATCCCGAGGCGTCTTTTTTCTTCTAACCCCTTTAAAACTGGGACTTTTTGGGAGAATACGACATGAATTGGACTCTCCCAACCTGTGTGGTCATTTACTCCACCACACCAACACCTGCTGTAACCTTGCCTTAAAGCCTACGAAAATGTGCTGGGGTGAGCAAGAATAATTACACCCCCTGCCATGCTTTATCCCTAAGCGATCACAAAAACACCCCTCCCCTCAGAAGGAGCCAACAGCTTCAGATCGGCCTTCGACGCTGTTAAGGAAAAATTTCTATACCGCCTCGCTCGGTTTAAGAGGGTTAATCACCATAGTAATATAATAATAATTATAATAGTAATATACCGTTAAAGAAATAGCAGATCTGACCCATCTGATATGGAATAGAGAACTAGACAGCTGCAGTGTCATAGCCACATCGAACAGCTACAAGGGAAGCAATTCAAAATACACAGTCTCAGATGAGCTGTAATCGCAAAATGTAAATGAAAATTGTTATTCTGCAATATTCAAATAATAAATATTACATGATAAGTGCTCTGTTCGAATTTGCTCAGCAACACAGCAATTTGCACATAGTTATAGCTCTAAATAGTGAACTCGAAATTCGAAAATAATTGTTGGCCCCCAGTTGCATAACTGTATCAAATTGAAAATTCATTTGTTCAGTCTAGTACATATTTTCGTAAGTTAATGAATAATGAATTATTCTGTTAGTTATTTTTTCTAAGTAAAAACATAGATTACGAAAATAGAGAATTTTATTTCGAAAACTGTAATACATAAAGTTTATCGTTTTTGTAATTCTGCTATTAAATAAAAGAGGATTATTCTATCAATTAAAAAAACATCTTTAAAAGTTAACGAATTAAGAAAACTGTTACTTGGAAGTAGTTGCGAGTATTTCAATATCTATAATAATTTTAAGTGTAGATGGTTTAATTAAAAGGAAAATATCATTCCTCTGAAAAAAGATTATTTTCAGGTTTTTGTCTTCAGTGTCAGATTAATTTTTCAACAGCAATAAATACAGGCACCAGACTGAAAAAAAAAGGACATTACAAAATTTTCAATTTTATAAATGGATATACAGAGTAATATAAATGGTTCTACAGGGTGTCCAACAAAGGACTCCCTCATTTTAAAATTAAATAACTCGGCAACGGAGATCGATAGAAGAACGAAACCAGTGATATGCTTAGTCTGAAAGCCGTAAAAATCTGATACAAAAGTTTCAAAATTAGTTATAAATGTTGCCGACAGGTGGCGCTGCAGGTTGTAATAGCTATTCAGAATCCGATAAGAAATCTATAAACTGTCCTTGGCAAGCACGAAAAATGCCTAATTTGAATCGATTGTGATGTGATTGCAACGATTACTTGCAAATGACAGTTTATAGCTTTCTTCTCGAAATCTGAACTGTGATTACAACGTACAGCGCCACCTGTCGGCAACATTTATAACTAATTTTGAAACTTTTGTATCAGATTTTTACGGCTTTCAGACTAAGCATATCACTGGTTTCGTTCTTCTATCGATCTCCGTTGCCGAGTTATTTAATTTTAAAATGAGGGAGTCCTTTGTTGGACACCCTGTATATTCAACGCAATAAATTCCATTACAATGCGTTGGAAACAATTTCAAAATCAATACAATATGAAAGAGCCTTTAAATTCTTTTTGACGTGAAAACGTCTTTCCGCTCGTTACACTGATAAGTCGGTCAAACTTTTTTGTGTGACAAAATACCGTCAGATTTGAATCGCTAATAACTACGAGACTAATGATGCGAAAAGAAAGGTTGACCCCACAACGGATAGATCATATCTGTAAGAGTTTGTCGCTTAGTATTTGTTTTGCCTGTGACGTCATCGTACCAGTGAAGGCGCATGCGCGCGATTGTTATGAATTAGCTGTTATAAATAAGTGTAGCGTGGAAACGCGTTTAGATAGGAGGCTGATTCTGGTGTCATTTTAAAGAGCTTGATGCGTATTAGTAGGACCCAAAGTGAGACAATAAAAATATTTATCAGAATATAAACAAAAATAAATCTCTATTAAATTGAAAATTTCAGACTCCTCATGTTTTTTATTATAGCTTACAGAATTTTCTTTTGAATTGTACGAAACGTACAGAATACTTGACAATACGTAAGATAAACATTCTATTAAAATTTAAATTGCAAAATTTGAATATTACGGGAAATATGAGCATTTGTTTCAAATAATGTTTTACTGCGCATACACGAAATGTAGTTCTATATACTGTTAACTGATGGCGCCATCAAATGCTACTCTAAATAAATCATAAGAAAGGCGCAGTTCGGTTCCGCGCCGTATAATTTTCGTGAAAACGTCGGGAAAAAATCACAAAACAAGTGTTTCGTGTTAAATTGTAATTTAATTATCATTATCTTTAATACAATATTTACACAGAGTAGTATAATGGTTACAGAATAGATAAATTACAAGTTTATCGCATGTAGCAAGGGTCTGTGTTTCGCACTAATTTCTCAATCGAATGGCTTGGAATAATTGTACGAAAAAGAATAGATACATCATCTGAAAGAGCACACTATTTCCGTTCTAATAAGTAAGATTCGAATTTCTAACGTAAATTACTGAATTTTGAGAAATTTAAAAAAAATAGTCAGTTTTGCCATCGAAATTTTATTTTTGTTTTTAAATTGGATGCATACGACGTTCTAGTAACACTATTATTTATCATTTTTTTCAGCTTATAACTGGAACGGCTCTGTCGGATTTAAAACAAGAACGGTTAAAATATCTTTTCCCGTTTTTATAAATTAATTTTTTACTGGTCAGTTGAAAGATATTTTTCCTCTAGCAAGATTGCTCCCGCGACATTTCTACGGAACGTTGCTGTCAATTTGATTGGTTGACGGGGCAGGTGACATCATGATGTTCAATTGAATGACTTCGATTATTATTTTCGGATTCGATTTTATATTTTGCTTGCTGTATAATAATCATTTTGATGTTGCAATTTTTTAATATTGTTTCGGATTATCGTACTCTATTGTTTTCTACAGTTGGAATGCCATTATCTCGAAGAAAAATAAGCGGGAAAATCAATAATGTGTATCTTTTGTTTCGCTTTCAGAACTTTTTCATGCCATTGTGGACGTTTTTTTCATTTTGAAGAAGTCCTGATTCCACGGGCAACGTCGTGCGTGTACTCATAATCTATACTTATGAAAGGCAATGTTTGTGTGTGTGTGTGTATGTATGTGTGTGTGTCTGCGATGTCTAGACGAATCTATCGCACTTACATCCATGAAATTTGGCACACAGGTAGTCGTAATGGTGACTGAATACACCTCGAAGCCGAAATTTTAAAATTTAATCTAGAAAATTTTTTATTTAATGTTTTGGGTGATTTTTCACACTAATTTCTCAATAGCATGATTTTGGATAATTGTACGAAATAAATAGATGCACCATCGGAAAGAGTATGCGATTTCCGTTCTAATGAAGTTAGTTTGTGATTTCTAACGTAATTTACTGAATTTTGAGAATTTTTTAAAAATAGTCACTTTCCAAAAATAAAATTTTCCATAATTCTTAAAACTCTTGCATCCGATGTTCTAATAAAGATATAATTTTCAAAAATTTTTTGGTAGTAAATCAATTATTTTTCTCTGATTTAAAACAAGAACGGTTAAAATATTTTATTTCTTCGATTTTAGATTAATTTATTTCTTGATGGGATCAGAGAATTTTTTTCGATTGCCGGCATTGAAGAAGCAAGGCGTTTCTCACTTTTTGACCTTCGCTACGCCATCTGGCGGGAAAAAACAGACGTGATTTATTCCCTTCGTTCGCAAGCAATAACGTTCTGACTATATCTTTAGTTAGAGAAGACTAGAAAAAATCAAATTGATTTCAAGGAGCTATTTACATAATCTGGCTTCAAAGTTTAAACCTGAAGTGGAAGATTTAATCTCTCTTTTTCTTTTCTTCTTTGATTCATTTTGGATATATTTAAATACTTTAGAAATTATGTTTGTCTGTATCTTTCGAGGCGTATTCTTCCATTTGAAATCGTTTAAGATTTCATTCGATTTTCATTCCTTAACATTTTACTTGGTTTATAGGAATCAATCTTTTAAATCCTAAAAATTTTTTTTCAAAAATATCGGTTGATTTGGTACTGTAATTTCAATTTGAAATCTTTTCGTTGAATGGCTTTAATTCAAAGTATCTAATGTCACCAATTAACTATTTTAAAGAGGATCGAAACATTTTAAGGCGTCATCCTGACTGAATTATAATTGTTTTTACTCATTTTGATTTCTATAATTTACAATTTCATTGTCGCTTAAAAAAAAAACGTATCTTCAGTTAATATCGTTGTTGCGAAGAGAAATAAGCGGTCAAAATCAATAATACATATATATATATATATATATATATAACAAATACGAAACAAACATAGCAGAAATGTAAATAGCAGAATAAAATAAATGTGTCTTAATTTTTATATACACCTTATATTACACATTAATTTTTACATACACTCCTTTCTTTTTTTCGTCATTTCTTTAATCTTCATCGTTTCCTCAAAGTAGTTCGTTTTCATCCCTTTTTTCCATCGATTTCCTAATCTTCATCGAAACTCCCCCAACCTCAGAAGTAACTTGATATCTTCGTAAACATCCGGTCACTACATGACGCGTTCAGTTATTCTCTTTGTCGTGTCTCCCGTTGGTAGCATCTCTCAGTTTTAGGTTAGTAATTTCATTTCTTTTATTTGTATTTCATTCAAATTCTTGGTTTATCATAATGTTCGGGGTAAAGGACAGTGTTTTTTAGCTATATGCCAACACTGTTCGCAGAAAACATTATGATTTCACTAATTTTAACGGTTCGTATAGATTTTACTTACCCTGATGAGCATCTATACGCTTTTACCGATTTACTACAGTCTCTCCATTTTATTTTAATATTTTTTGACCTTCATGATATTGATATATATATATATATATATATTTGTATTGATTTTGTTTCCAAATATTTATTTTATGTCATTGTGGGCTTTAAAATGCATTTTGTTGATATTCATGATACCACGGGCAACGCCGTGCGGGTACTGCTAGTAATATATATGGAAAGAAAAGAGCGGAAATGAGACGGCATACAGACAAGCACAGGGCGCCAACGCGTAGGGGAAGTTTCGAAGGTGGCGAAGAAGTAAAAAAAATGCCAGATTACGATTGGTGATATCCTAATCAGAAGAAGAACGAGAATATTGGTTTGAGGGCAGTTATAGACTTGGGATGCGCTGAAGAGAGCGTCAACTTTGATTTCTAGATCGAGTCTCGCTGTGTTTCCGTGAGGGAACTACGATTTGATTGTGCTTGCGGACAGTCCCGACCTCGGGCCGATCTTGCGAGAGTTTCAAAGAACTCCAGAAAACTGTTCAATTATCTCAGGGGAGTGCAGGTTAGCTAAAGAGAAGGTTAATTAATCACTGGTGTTTTCTCAACCAGAGTTGCAGTTCCTTCCTTGAAGATTATTCGAGTTGATTATTGGACTATGGTAGGTTTCTAACCAAATAAAGTGCATATTGAAATGCTGTGCAAATATAACTAATCTGTAAATAAATATTTTGAAAGGCCAAAAATGTACTGCACTTGCTTCCAACTTATCAGCCTTAAACCTCGTCCATCTGCTGCGACGTTACAGTATACAAGATAATAGAAAAAAGCATGCCACGAAATATTGTTGGCATGCACTCATTCGTTTTAATGAAAAAAAAAAAACCGATAAAATGTGCAAATACGAAAATATTCATACATCTTTAATTGTTTAAGCTTCCTTGAAAAAGTAATCGGGTGTAACCTCGTTAACCGTTGGATCAACCGTTCATATGAATAGTGGTCATCGAACGATTCAGCATGATATTGGACTCACCTTAAAGCACGAAGTGCTAGCAAAGAATCTTGAGCTGATGGTGGTTTATTTCATCGAAAGCGATCACAACAAGCGAAATACTGGTCACTAAACCCGGCTGATTTCCTATGTGTTTAGATCATTCTGTACAACCTATTGATCGTTACATCCGCGATCTCTACAAGCGAAATGGCGATCACTAAAACAGGCGAACTTTTCATGTGTTTAAATACAGGAGATCCGTTCTACTCAATTTCATTCAGTAGAACCTATTGATCGTTACATCCGCGATCATTACGAGCGGCGAGTACTGTACATCAAAAAGTGGAAAATAATATAAAGAAAAGAGTCTTTAAAAGCTTATTTCTAGTAGCACTAAACAATATTTTGTCAAAAACATTGGCGTCGAAACAAAACCGTTAATTCATGAGACGTTCCTAAAGATACTATGGAAATGTTAAGCGTCGACGGACATAGAGGCAGAAAATTATTTAACATTCGTTAACTAAAACATCTTTTTTAAAAAATCACAAACATGGATGTCGAAACAAAATTGTAAACGCCTGAGACGATCTTAAAAATGCTATAAGGAAATTAAGCGTCAATGAATGTCGAGAGAGAAAATGCTTTAACATTGGAACATTCATTAACTAAAAGATTTTTCTATCAGAAACATGGATGTTGACACAAAATTTTAAATTCTTGAGACGTTCATAATAATATTATAAAGAAAGAAAGCGTCAATAAATATCGAGAGAGAAAATTATTTAACATTCGTTTGAAATTAAAGTATATTATAAATATGATTAAAATT
>BGPR01001369.1:38498-52208 GCA_013235015.1 Araneus ventricosus | reverse complement strand
TTAGTACCGAGAGGGCAGTGAAAACAGAGGAGTTAGGAGTTAGTACCGAGAGGGCAGTGAAAACAGAGGAGTTAGGAATTAGTACCGAGAGGGCAGTGGAAACAGAGGAGAAGAGAGGTTTAATTATAGTAATCAACTGCTTTTTATTAAATATTAATTCCATGTGAGGGGCCTCATCTGGTGGCAAATTTCAGAAAAGATTTAGTTGAAGATTCATAATTCAATGAATGCCGCTTGTAGTGATCGATTTGGGTCGAAACCAAAGTGAACAATACCATCATCATATCCGATATTCAGTACAACCGAAATGCCTTAAAAATGGCACAAACCTTTAAGTCTACAAGGGTAGCATGAAAAACCCAGCCATATAACATTGTTTATATTTATTCATTAGTTTTAATTAGAAATATAAAACCAATACAATATGCAGAACTGAAAAAAAGCAATAATTTTTAAGCGTTTATAAAAAAAATATGGAGAGTAAACATTTTTTATCTTTTCTTTCAAGCATTCGTTAGATAAACCGTTCATATAAATAATGCTCATCAAAAATTCAGCGCAATATAGGAGTACCCTTCAGCACACGCAACCATTTTGACCCAAATTGTTTGAAAATGACTCCTTATTTTATTGGTTATTTGTACAAAAGTAAAATATGTTCGAAGTATAAGAATATATTTTTGTACAAATAACTTGTATTTATGACACAAATGCGATTTTTAATAAGAAAAAGGAAAATTGAACTTAACTTTTTTCCATGTCTTTTCTGTATTCTTTTATTATCTGTTGCGCACGTTCGTACGCTGCCATAGCGATAACATTAAATGAATCTGAAACGCTAGCACACGCAGGGGCAATTTGACCCCATACCCCCCAGTAAAAAGTGAGAAACCCTGTTTCACCGCCTTTTTTCTGCTCTTATCTTCTTCTTCTAGCTCGACCATGAAAGTACAGGAAGCAACAGTCGAGAGTGTTTAGAAATTCATTGATTTTCTTAACAAAAGAGAAAGGGTGGGGTCAAAACGACCCCGTGCGTGTGCTGATGGATTAAAGTACAAGGGGCTTGCAGAGCTATTTTGGCCACTTTTCGTCATCATTGTTTTCGTGTTCTGTGGCGTCATCTCATCGAAACCGATCAAGCTGTTTGTTGATCACCAGAACTGGAAGATATTTTACGTGTTAAGATAACGGAGATCCGTGCCACGCTGCTTTTATCACAACAGCCGAGTGATAGTTATATCCTTTATCACTATAATTGACAACTACTGTATACAGGGCGTCCACTTAAGTCCTTCTACGCCACATTAACTTGAGAACGGCGACAACTATTGCCACAAACTTGGTGTCCAGGTAGATTAAAGTGAGATCGGTTACAGCTCCATCTGGCGGCAAACAACGGAGTTAGCGTTCGTATCTCTAAAATGGTACAAGATAGGGGGAAAGCGTCATTTACAAAATTGTAGAGCGTCTTCGATTTAGAACGAAAAGACACTTTGAGCGCAATAATGCTAAGAACAAAACGTGCAAAAAAGCATTTGTTTGGTCGCGATTCCCAACAGTCTTACGCCAGAAAAGCGTTAGAAAGAAAACAAAACAATTAGTTATCAGCAGACGCTACCTTTTATTTTCCTTCGAAATGCTTTCCGTCAGCTACAATGCACATCTGGAATTTTTTTGGATTTTATTGCTCAAAAGATTGTGTTTTCTCCTGTTGTCTCGAGTTGTTACGTCACAGGTATGAAAAATCGCGACCAACCAAATGCGTGTTTTACACGTTTTGTTCTTAGCATTATTGCGTTCAGGGTGTCTTTTCGCAGTAAATAGAAGACGCTGTACAATTTTGTAATTGGCTCTTTTCCCGTATCTTGTACTGTTTCTGAGATATGAACACGCTGTAACCGTTCTCACCGTGTAGCGCATGGTCACATTACTATACCTAGACACCAAGTTTGTGGCAATAGTTGTCGCCGTTCTGAAGTTAATGTGTGATAGAAGGACTTTAGTGGACGCCCTGTATGTAACAATGAAATACGAAATATAATAATGATTAAAAGTCAGAAAATAATTATAAAATACATTTTTAAACACGCTTTTATTAGTTTTTTTATAAATTCATATTCTTTTATAAAAAATATGGACGTTCAAACCAAACCGTTAAAGCGTGAGGGGCCTGGAGCAATGCTATACAGAAATAAAATCACAATTAATATCACAAGAATTAACACTCCTGAACATTCATTCAAATTACAATACATTTTAAATGTGATTAAGTTTTCAATGTGTTTAGAGTATTTCTCTCAATGAATCAGACTTTTAGAATTTTGTTACGACACCCACATTTTTTATGAAAACATATTTTCCAAAAAGAGGCATTTAAATCATTACAAATTGCATAAATCAACTTCAAAAATGGGAAACTAAACTAAATACATCGCATTTACTTAGAGAACTCAGCAACATCTAAAGATAGCCTGAACAATCCTGTATTTATTTATAAAATAACTCAACATGGTAGGATTCCCTAAAGGACTCGAACAAAGATTTACATGTATAACAAAGCCCTAAAACGAGTTTTTCGCTTCGAAAAGAATGACTCGCAGCATAGTTGAATGAAGTCTTGCTTGCTCGCGAACATAAAGGCCGTCTAATGAGATAATTTGTTCCCAACTTTAATTTAGTAGCCGTGGAAAAGTAGCTACCGAGATATCTTAAAGCCGGGAAGGTTAATTCGTGCGTACCATCCATGATGAGGCGTGATTTTTGAAAAGAAGAGTAGTTGCATGTTAAGAGGACGTTCTAATGCAGTTTTCAACGTTCAGGATCTTTCGCTTTGAAATATGTTTGTTTAGATTAGATAAACGGTGGAAGGTTTTGAGATTTTGCTTAGAAAACTAGTTACTTTATTGATTATTTACAGAAAAGGTGGAATCACTAAGTAAAGCCCTTTTTCATTTTTTCCATTAACCTTTTCGGCAACTATTGGGCGTATACGCCTCGGAGATTAGAATATTTTCTCATAGTCAAATTTTTACATGGATTTTTATGTTTTCAGTGTTCTTAAGGAATTAGGGGATAAAATTGTGATTAAAGAAACTTGGAAACACTCTCAGATTGCAAATGGCGGACTAATGTTTTTGTTGTCTTCGAAACAAGATTATTGTTACGATGATGTAAAGTTATTTCCCTGACGTGCTAATTATATGGCAGGAAAGAGTGTTTTACAGATGTTTTACTCCAATAGTCCCAGTCGACTATAAGATTGGGACATATTGTCACAGGAGATTTCCAGGAAACGGGAAAAGGGACAAGTTTTAAATTCATAGCAAACTTCTTTTATTATGTCAACATTAAATTGAACTACTTTTCATAGTTGAATTGCAATCATGCAAAAGTTCAGTCGAAAGGGTTAAAGTTTATAGAATGTAGTGAAACGCAACAGTAATGAATTGGAATTAATCAAGAACAAAGCAAAACGACGTAATAAAGACGTTTCTCTGTATATGATGTCATGAAATATCTTTCTTTAAGGTTTGTCTTGTTATTAATTAAATAAAAATGAAACAAAATTGCTAAATTATTTATCTTTGCATTGACACGGAAATGAAATTTTTATTTTAATAAGTTCTAGTCGCCTTTGTCGGCTTGATTGTTCTCGCGGAATAATGCCTTTCCTAACTGTTAAACTATTAATACGTGATTCATAACTACATGAAATTTACACTTTTTGCTTGATAAGATTGGAAAATATGAATAGAAAGGAAATTAGAATTTAGGCACAACTAAATTAACTTTTTCTATGCCTGCTTTCGAAATAAAACATTTTAATATTAATCCCCTGACTGCGTATCCCGCGGTTTCTGCGGGCTAGAAGAATGTCTATTTTCTGCTGCATCCTGCGATTTACACAGGTTAATGTGCTTACTTAGTACTTTTATAGTAATCATCATATTATACTAATAAATCTTTGCATATAAATAGCAACTATCTTTGCTCAACGGTATTTGCAACGTTGCATCAAATAGTGATTTAAAAAAACTACACAGTCAGAGGGTTCAGTGTTTCAACGAAATGTCTGCATAAGCTCAAATTTAAGAGTAAAAAATTAACAGGTGAGAAAATTAGCAAAATATCTGCGACATTATGCATATTACATGAAAGGATAATATGGTACTTTGAAAACCAAAACGACATAACATTAAAGGGTAATATGATATTTTGAAAACTTCATCGAAATAGCACGAAAAAGTAACTAAATTTCCAAAATTAGTATCAAGAAAAATATTAAAAATATCACTTGTAAAGAACTAACTGTCAGGAATATCCCAAATATTAAATTTCGTGAAGAATAAAAGTTTGTCTTCATTTTTTTGTAGTCAAAATGTCTGAAAGATAAGAAACTCAAATTATGAAAATTACGATAATAATGAAATTAAAAATCTGTAGTTAGGAAGCAAATGAAAAAGCAAATATACGTTATCACATTATAACAAATATCAATTTGAAGCAGGAGCAAGAAAGTATTTTACAATACATTACTTATCAAATAAATTTAAAAGTTCAGTTCCGTTCAATGAGCTTGAGTTGAGAAGCATATTTTAAAATGTGTTTAGCATTAAAATGTAAGGAAGTGAAAATCGATTTTGAAGTTAATGTAATTAAATCTTTTAAAGAGAGGAAGCTTTATTAACGATAGTTTTAATAGCTGGACGATATTGTGAACGAACTATTCTATTAAAAAATGAATCAAGTTTGATATTTCAATAAAAACAATGAAAAGTATTGTTGTAAATATTTTTAAAAATTTGATAAAATTGATGGAAACAATTTACGAAAATTAAATTGTGCCTTCCAAGAGATAACCTTTTGGATTTTTAAATCTTGTAAAAATAATTTCCTGAGATTAGATTTTCGAAAGATATTAAAAAAAATTCCAAAATCTTGATATTTTTTTTATTAACCTAATCTCTTTGGACTTCTTTCCTCTTTTTCTCTTCTCTTTGATCTCCTTCTCTCTTCTCTTTGGACTTCTTTCCACTTTTTGTCTTCTCGTTGATCTTCTTTTCTCCTGTTCTCTTCTCCTTGGACTTCTTTCCTCTTTTTCTCTTCTCTTTGATCTTCTTTTCTCCTTTTCTCTTCTCTTTGGACTTCTTTCCTCTTTTTTCTTCTCTTTGATCTTATTTTCTCCTTTTCTTTTCTCTTTAGACTTCTTTCCTCTTTTTCTCTTCTCTTTGATCTTCTTTGACAGACTTTGGAACTTTAAACCCTTTTCTTTTGTTTTGGAGATCCCCTGTTCAAATTGTCTGCTATCGGATCAATTTTTAAGATCCGCCAACACACACACACAACAAAATCTATTGATTTTGCTAATGATAACTGCTTGTAGACAAACAAGCATTTATCTTTATATATATAGATTACTATGGACTAAAAAATAATTTTTCTCAAGATGTTGCTCTTATTTTGTTGTAACATCATGAGTGTTATTATAAGTGGGGTAAAAATATGCATATAAACTTTTAAAACATACTCTCTTGAAAAGGCTAAAAATTGTAGGTTATATAAGTAGCTTTTGATGCTGTCTGAGATATTTTGGATGAGGTTGAGTCTGCACTGCAGGCAGATAAAAGTATAATCAGTAATAAAATGTTCAAAAACTTCTAAATCATGCCAAAATATGTAGAGTAAAACCTCGGGAATCTGAACGCCAGGAATCGTAAATTTCGGTTAATCCGAACATTTTTTTAAAATTTTCTGAAAAATTTTTATTAAAAAAATTAAGGAAAATATCAATTAGGAATCAGAAACAGAGCTCATGTTTATTTTTGTTTTAAAATAAACTTTTGAATTGGTATTTAAGAATGAAAAAAAGCACCTTAATTAGTTGAACCAAAATCGGTTATCTTCTTTTGCTTGACTTTTGCGAAACCTGCTTGACGAGGCGAATCGCAGCTACCTTTTTCGGTACAGTCACAGCACCAAAGTCAATACTCTACTGTAGAGAAGTCGGTTATTGCAAAAAAACCGGTTTTTTTCACCTACAGTTTAACTTGGCGGTAAAAACCGCACAAAATACTGGTTTTTGAAAAAAAACCGGTTTTTGGATTGCAAAAAGAAAATGCAACGTTTGTAGACAGAATTTTTTATTAATAATAATATACAAGTAAGCATTAATACAATAATTAATTAATGTAATAAATAATGATTAAAATAAGTAATTAATACAATATGTAAGTAGTACAATATGTAATAATAAATGAATAATTATTGCAATAAGTAAGTATTAAAGAAACAATTTTTATTTAACATTGTTTTCACAAGAAATTAAATCATAGGCCAATATTTATCATCTAATCAGCTTATAAAGACTCTTTCGGAAATGTGTTGATCCATCAGTCGACACCTCTCATCGAAAACAACATCATTCTACTTAAATTCTAATCTTTCGGACGCTATAGAACTTCCGACTAAAGATAAACATTTTTTGGCTTCAAAAAACAGACGCCGTTGGCAGCCAACATTTTTCATTAGCATTGCTTTCGAAAGGAAATCAATCCATTGGCCAATATTTATCTGTTCATAAAGACTCTTGCGGCAAGTATTTGATATTGTAGATGGCGCTCCTGCTGTACTGGGTGACGTCAGTGGTGATGTTGTATATATTTGGATGCTTCCCAGCACCACCAGCGTCGTCGCTTCCACTTACTTGCTTATGTCGGCTCTTCCGCCACGGATTTCACCTCAGCCTTCAGCGGATCCAGTTATTGGGATTTCTGGAACTAGCACGTATGCTGAGTGAATATGTGAATGTTGGTTTTAGTCTGTTGTAAATAAAAGGCATGTTTGTTATATTGGATGCTCTAGCATCTTCTTTGAGATAGTATCTGTCCTCGCCTTCCGCGACAACTCTTTCAGTAATCCGCCAACCAACAGACGCCTTTAGGAAGCGATTGCTGGTGATTGGCCTAAGATGATGAAATTCAAAGCTTTATAAAATGATAAATTTTAGTCTAGTCGAACCTGAAATGTCCTCGCCTCGATTCAATGCGATGCCTCAATTCTCCATGTACGCCTCGATTTCCATGTACTCAATCCGAGTACTCAACTCGGAGTACGCAAATCCGAGTACTCAACTCCGTACTCAATCTGATCTCCATGTACTAAATTCTCCATGTACGCATCGATCAATGGCGATGCCTGAAATGCCCTCTATCCTCGCCTTCCGAGACAACTCTTTCAGTAATTCTGAAATTAAGGCAGTAATTCTCTCCTAGTACTCAATACGAGTACTCAACTCGGAGTACTCAAATCCGAGTACTCAACTCCGTACTAAATCCGATCTCCATGTACTCAATTCTCCATGTACGCCTCGATCAATGGCGATGCCTGAAATGTCCTCTGTCCTCGCCTTCCGTGACAACTCTTTCAGTAATCCGCCAACCAACAGACGACTTTAGGAAGCGGTTGCTGGTGATTGGCCTAAGATGATGAAATTCAAAGCTTTATAAATTGATAAATTTTAGTCTAGTCGAACCTGAAATCGAGCGTATCTTCCGCCCCGGTTTTGGAATAAAAAATAAACAGTTAAAAAAGAACCGAAAAAACAAGTTAACCGAAACAAAAAAACCGGTTTTCGGTTTAAACCGGTTTTCGGTTTAAACCGGTAGTTTCTTCCCATATCTACTCTACTGCATTTGGTATATCAAAAGTATTTTACAGAATTTTCCTGATAATCCTAATTTCCCGGAATCGGATCAGAGGCCAGCCCAATCAGTTGGGATTCTCGAGGTTCTACTGTATATCTTCCTTTCTTGAAAATTAAGTAATTAAGAGAAGAAAAGAATATCAATTAAAAAATTAAATTAAAGAAAGACTGAAATGCTATAAACTAGTAAGTGTTTTTTTAATTAAATTGTGAAATTGATTACGAACACTCGAAAAATTCAATTTGATAAAACATTAACACCCAACGCGCTTAGTAACAGAGTGTAGCTGATTTCCCTCAAGATGTGTCATTACGGACGTGACAACAGGATCGTTAATCGCTTAAGAACTTTGTTTGAAACGCTTAACGAATCGAAAAGACATGGCTAATATTTTGAACGCTTTTGTCAAACAGGAACACCCTGGGGAGTGTAATACTTCCGTTCAGCTTGCTGAACTTTTCAATAACAAGATTAACAGACAAACGGAATGTTTAAAATTCGCTCTTTGAAGTGGCGATAATGAAATAAGGAGATGAATTAATGCGCCGAATCACTGAATGTTAAATGAAGGGAACTGTTAAAGAATGCTATGCAAATTACCAACGGCAAATGGAAAATTAAAATAATTTGATCATATATAGTAAGAAGTTTAGTATGGAGGTGAATTATTGCTTTTGATGATTCTTGGGATTTTGTCTCTTTGGAATATGGATATGTAGTTAAAATTCCAAACGTCTAGAAAAGACACTGAAATAATTTCAATAACTATTTCTAACTATCGCTGAGTTCCCATACGATTTCATAAACGTTTATATTTTATTTGTCAATTTTCTTTCTATCTACATGATCGGCCATTTTGAATTAAATATCTTATTCTCTTGCTGACTGGTGACAACACTGGATTTTAAAACTCGATTCATTTTCATTAAAATGTTTTTTTTTTATTTTTGGTTTCTAATGAGGCTTTTCTCCAAAAGGATGAACATCATAATGCATACTTTAACCCCTTAACTCGGGAGGACGCGCGGGGGTAAAAACTCGCAAAAAAAAGAAAACTAGCCACTTGTTCATTCCTTTCTTATCAGTAGCTGAGTTAGTCACCCCTCTGCCTCTTCTGCGTATTTAGAAGTATTTCCGTAATTTTACGTCCCCTAATACACGTTTTATCAGTTACTGGGGCTATGGAATGACCCCGCGCGTCCTTCCGTTTGTTCCACAGACCGCGGTTTATAACGTCAGTTCGTTGCTGCCCATTCCGAATCGAAGTATTTACCTGCTGCTCACAATGCCGAATCCCTACGAAAAAGAAATGAAACTTTTACGGAAGCCTCTTGCTAAAGTTGAAACTGATGAAGATCCAGACTTTGACAATGGACCTGAGGATGTTTCAGAAGAGATTTTTCAGATCATGGAAGTTTCAGGGAACATGATACGGATTTGGAAGATTCTGGATAGGAAGGAATGAATAACTCGGAATGGTTTTCATATAAAAGATGGCGTACAGTGGAGGAAAACAAAATTTAGGCAGAATATTCATACTCGTTGTCATAATATTGTGTCGCGATTACCTGGAACAAAAGGGCCAGAGAAAGATGTGACAAGCCTCGTGAAGAGTTGGGAGTTATTCATCAACGATAACATGATACAGTTAATTGTAGATCGAGCACATATATTTACCGAGAAATGTGCTCCACACTTTTCACACAATAAGATGCGCTAAAAATGATCCTCTAGAAATCCGATCTTTATTAGTGGACAATAATGGAGTAGATTTGATTTGTATTAAACACTGTACTCTTAACATCTAAAAGTCGAAAGCGTATTTTTCCAACTAAAAATATAATGTTTTTAACAGCGCATGATTGAATTTTTGTATGGGATCATTTAATAACCCCCGCGCGTTTTAACATTCGCTAAGGAGGCGCGTGTGCTCTCTGGTTAAGGATCACATCTTTTTATATAATAAGATGACCCCTCCTGTTTTGGAAAGCGGCTTTCGTTTCCATTCATCTAAGAAGGCATAGAATACTTGAGATGCTAATGGATTCTACGTAATTCGTGTGTCTAATTATAAAGTTAATTAATGATTAAATTTTAGTTTATAAACCTAGAAATGCGATAATTCGATGCACGTCAATATGGTGGGCACGGGATTTAAGGGATTAAAGTCATTCATGCCAAATGAAGAAGGAAACCGAGAAGATGCATGAATTTTTGTACATTGGGTGCAATTAAATAAATCCTCACCGAATACGCTATAGATAATTGTGCCCTTTCTTTCAACTAAGGCAACAGTTTATATTTCGGAATTTAAGATACATCATGTAATGAGACGAATTGGTTACATATCCGTTTCTGAATTGAATAAACTTTTGAATCGAAATAAACTGTGACAGAAATGAAAGCAAAATATTTAATGGAGGTAATGAATGCATACGAATTTATTTTTATGTAACTGTCGTGTAGAATTACTTCAAAATGAGTTTCAAACTGAAAGAGGTAAAATTTTCCAGATCAATACAACTATAGTATTTCCAACACACACAGCGATTTAGAACAAAGTGTCAATGATTTGAAGGATATCCAGGCTGGAGCAGATAAGTCAATTTTACATAGGTACATGGGGTAGGAAAAGCAACGCAAGACTGCTACAGAGTCACGGTGACAGTGAAGTATAGAACAGACAGGACCCAATTATAGATAATATCTTCTGGATTTGTAGGAACATCATCTCCAAGAATTTCAGACAGAATTACAAATCGAAATATGTTAACAGAAAGACTCAAGCATCGCTAGATCAAACATTGATACTCAAGTTTTGTTCTGCACCATGCTGCCTTGTTGATCGTGGATCTTCAAATTCCCCACCCCCAAGTTCCATTTACAGATAATCATTTTTACATGTGGCACATATGGGCTTAAATTCAACGAACGATTGCTACATGGTCGCAGTGACAGTGAAATAGAGAACAGAACAGCACTCGATAATATCTTCAGGATTTGTAGTAACATAATCTCCAAGATTTTCAGACAAAATTACAAATCGAGATGTGTTGACAGAAGGTCACAAACATCGCTAGATCAAACATTGAAACTAGAGTTTTGATGTGCACCATGCTGCCTTGTTGGTCGTGGATCGTGAAATTCCCCACCCCTATGTGCCAGTTCTAAATGTTTATCACACCGTCCTTGAAAATATAGCTTCTTCAGGGAGAAAAAAATACAAATTGAAAAAATCCACCTTCGCTACGTTTTGCTGCTTTTCTCTCACTGGGGCACTTCTAATGTCAGTTCTTTGTGTTTGTACCCCCATGTTCCTATCTTTTTATTCCCTGACTAAGATTTCTCGACCTTCTTGCAGATTTTTTGATAAACTGTGCTGAATCATCCTATATATTCTAATGACTCTTATGGGTGTTTCTTTATATGTGGATTTTCAAAAAATGCATCTAGTGATACCTTAACTAGTAGCCTATGAAAATTTGTTCAACTTCATATCTTGATTGAAATTTATTTTTTGTATAACCCTTGCAGATTGTAATACGATACAAATGAAAGTAAATCAAATAATTTAAAAAAAGAAAATAAAAAGTCTCATATAGAAAGTAATTTTCATTTTAACTGAAAAAAGTTTCAGTTTTGTCAGATTTTAAAATAAAGATTATGCTCAATTCAAAGTGTAAGTAATTATTTCATCAGAGTGTCAAAATATTTTGCCCAACTTCCCTTAAAATAAGTTATAGTAAACTAAGACTACAAAAACTGTACTCAAATCAGGAAATAACATGAATAATTAAGAAATATAACTAGTTTTTGAATTAACAATGAATGGGTAGATTCTTTATAGAAATAATATCTATTTTAGTGGTTCTCATGAAACGCTTTCTGGAAAATTTCTGTAGATGAACAAAATAACTTCGCAGTAGTTAGTATCAGTAATAGTAGTTTTGATCGCATTTGAAAGAAGAATATAATGTTGGGAGGGTCAAAATAACAGCCGAGTTCGTAGATTGGCAGTCCAGGTGAAAAGGTCTGAAAAAGGTGTGGGAGCTGTAATTTCTATTCCCTCAAACCTCTCTAACGATTGAAAATGGAAAGACAATTCAATGAGGAAAATCGCCGCAGCTTGATATCGGATAGCTTTTGGATACAAGATTTTCCGATAGCTGAAATACACTATATGCCCAAAAGTATCCGGACACTTGCAGATTTTCACATTTTTTAGAATTTCTCCCGAATGGTTTAATCGACTACCTTCAAACTTGGGACATGTATAGAATAGACAGTAACTCACATTTTACACTGAAGATTCGGTCCTGAGGACAATTAGGGGACCGTCTACAAACTGATGAAGACAAAAAAGTGTTTGGCCCACCCCACTTCACAGAATACCGATAACAAGATGAAACTTTCAGAAATGGTAACATTTAATGTGGTTAATGTATTTACAGGAATTTTCGAAAACTCAGCATAAATATTTGGGAAGATATAAAGATTTTCTTAAAAAATCTCAAATTTTTCCACCTGTTTCTTGCATATAACATGCAGAGTTTTCCGTTATATTATACGAAACTTACAGAAAAGATGACAATATGTTAGAGAAGCATTTGTGTAAAACTTTGGAAAAAAATTGAAATGCGCAGTAAATAATGTTTTACTGCGCATGCGCGAAACATAGTGTAATTTTTCTTTCACAACTTTAAAGCCAGATATATAGGACAACTTATATAAAAATATTCAGTTCAATATCATTAGTATTCAGAAAGATATCGGCATTACAACGAGCAGAATTTTAGCTCCTGTCGAAGAGAAGCTAAAAGATGAGGGGTTGTACCCAAATTGCTATTTTTTAAACTTATATATTTAAATAGTTATATTGAATTGTATAGTGGTTAGAATTTGCTAAATACCCATGAAGACTTATCAATTGCGTGCATAACTTAAATTCCAGCTAAGTACGCACTATAAATAATAAAAATGTTATTACTTTAATTATATTATTTACAGGATTATTAACAAGTTACAATTTTACGGCCAAACGATATTTTTAAATATATTTATTTTATGGCGAATTTGTATGTAATTAATTTCTTTTCTTAAAATATTTTAATAATTGTACATATTTTTTTTTATTCGTTACGAATATTTGATGTGTTCATGGGTATTCAATAAATTCTCACCACTATACAATTCAATATAACTATTTAAAGATATAAGTTTAAAAAATATCAATTTGTGTACAACCCCTCATCTTTTAGCTTCTCTTCGACAGGAGCTAAAATTCTGCTCGTTGTAATGCCGATATCTTTCTGAATATTAATGATATTGAACTGAATATTTTTATATAAGTTGCCCTATATATCTGGCTTTAAAGCTGTAAAAGAAAATTTACACTATGTTTCGCGCATGCGCAGTAAAACACTATTTACTTAAAATGCTCATAATTCCTGTAATATTCAACAATTCTTTTCCAAAGTTTTACACAAATGCTTCTCTAACATTTTGTCATCTTTTCTGTAAGTTTCGTATAATATAACAAAAATCTCTGCATGTTATAAGCAAAAAACAGGTGGAAAAATTTGAGATTTTTTAAGAAAATCTTTATATCTTCCCAAATATTTGTGCTGAGTTTTCGAAAATTCCTGTAAATATTATGCACATTAAACATTACCATTTCTGAAAATTTCATCTTGTTATCGGTATTCTGTGAAGCGGGGTGGGTCAAACACCTTTTTGTCTTCATCAGTTTGTAGACAGTCCCCTAATTGTTCTCAGGACCGAATCTTCAATGTAAAATGTGAGTTATTGTCTATTCTTTACATGTACGAAGTTTAAAGGCAGTCGGTTAAACCATTCCGGAGAAATTCTAAAAAATGTGAAAATCTGCAAGTGTCCGGATACTTTTGGGCATATAGTTTACCTTCGATTTACGGCTTCGACCGCTTTTTAACATAAATTTGCTGCACCTAGTTGGAAAGTTATCATCAGTTGCATCCTTGTCCATCTT
>BGPR01001369.1:26204-38477 GCA_013235015.1 Araneus ventricosus | reverse complement strand
ATTCTCATGCACCTTCTTTCATTTCCATAGTTCCAGCTCTTATTTAATTATAAATGTGAATGTGAGAGAGGGGGATTCCTTACATCTCCGGACAAATAGAATCTACCTACACCTTCCGTCTTGCCCAAAGAATTTTTTTGTTTAACTCGGTCGCTTTAGGGGGCCCAAATATCGCCTACGTTCCTATTAACGCCCACCGCGGTATCTTTTGATTTTAAATCGTACATGATGTGCACTACCAGAACTACAAAGGCTCCCCCTTCAGTAGTTTTCTGAGAAGCCAACTGAATCTGTGTTGATTTTTCTTTTTTTTCTGGGAATTTTTCCTGATTTTTGTGCTAGATGAATTAATAATCATGTTTCATTACTTTTAAAACTGCCTACATTTTGGTGTAGTTTATATTTTAGTTGGCGTTCCTATTCTGAAGGGGCTGGCGCCATGTTTGAGGGTTCCCAACATCGCCCACTTGAGTTTTCACATTACTGCCCATTTGGGAATTCTGTTCATTGCCCTGGCCCTTTGAGGGGCACTATATTAAAAGAAAAATTACCTTTAAATATACATGGTTGATGTCTTATCACCTGACAATATTCCTAAGTTCTTTTTTATTTTTATGTTTTATTTAGGGTAGAAGTGCTAAAAGAATACTTTAACTATATTGTGATAAAGCACATTAAAAAGCTGTCTTGTATTACTTTCAATTTCGTTCTGCATTAATTTTCATGTTTAATAGAGAAATTATGAACATAGCATAAGCTACACTTTATTTTAATTCATTTTAGACATATTCTATATTAGGAACATATAGTGGGGGATATTAGGAACACTTTTTTTAGAAGGAAAAATTATGCAGTCTCAAAAAAAAAGTTTGTGTGCGTGTGTTAAAATTTTGTGTTAGAATAGTAGTTCAGTATATATTTGGATAACAGTCCAGATAATAGATTGGAACAATTTTTAGACAAATTGTACATAAATTAGCCCTCAGATTCAAATAACGGCTTAAGTGGGCGATATTTTGGACCCCCTACCTTATATTTGACATAGCCGTTTCTTACCAGAGTGCGACGTCACATAATATGTGACAAATGTAAAATATATTACAATTAAGGTTATATAATCTTGAACAGCCTCTTGGGCTGTGATGGATGTTTTTCCCAAGAGACCTTAGTAACGAATGGGTTAATAACTTACTTTACAGTAATTTAAAGAGGCCAAGGGAATTATTTGTAACATTTCTCCCTCATTTCTGTGAAGAAATGTCGATCAGAAATGGCAAAACAACCTTAAAGGATATTGTTTTTATTTCAAATGTTTACGGAATCAAGATGACTGGCTAATATTTTGAATGATTCTGCCAATTAGAGCAAGCTTGAGGAGAGTAATAATTACGTTCAGCTTGTTGAATTAACTCGCAAACATAATGTTTAACATTCGTTCTTTGAAATGTGTAATAATAAAATAAAGCGAAACTTTTTGAGATTTAATTACTGAATGTTAAATAAAGAGAAATGTTAACGAATCCTCTGTGAATACACCGCCGTAAATTGAAAATTAAATAAAGTATTTAAATTCAGTGAGACTTCTAAGAAGGCAACATACGTCTTGCTTTTGATAAAACATAAGACTTTGAAACTACATATTCTCTATAGAATTTAGATATGTAATTGAAAATTCATAATGAATAGAAAAGACGTTGAATACATCTCAAAAAGCATTTGGTTTCGTTGAAAAATTAAAAAAAAAATTAATGATGGCATGCTTGAAGTAGCATTAGTCTTTATTCTTATGATTTGGCAAATGCTTCAATTAGCATTCTTTTTTAATTCATATTTAATTAGACAGGTCGTAAAAAAGACTGTCTTTTGATGTATAGCACATCTTTAAAATTGCCTTGCCCAGGGGAATGTAAGTAAGTTAAAAATTCAAAAGAAATATAAAAGACGTAGAATTGATCTGAAAAAATATCTTTTCAGCTTAATGTAGTTTTTTATTTTAAACATATTTATCCCTTTGTGATTTAAGAAGAAATTATATTTAATATGTTTAATTGTTTGATTCTATAATTGACAATTTGTCTTGAATTGAATTATAATATTTTTAATGAGAACCATTCGTTGTGTTATTTTTGTCTTATTTATATATTAAAATCTTCAGATTTCTTCCTAATAACAATTTTTCACTGGAATACTGATAATAGAGGCCAACGCTGAATTTGGTATTAGGAATTTTTTAAAAACTGATTTTGTATGCATTTTATGTACTGAAAACTAATATGATCTTAGTTATTGCCCGTTACTTCTTCTTTTTTAAAATATGACAGTAGCGTTATTTACGTTAATACATTAAATTACGATTAGGGTATAGACATTAAATAAAAAATACTCCTCTTAACTCTTTATAAGGCAGTGGTAAGTACATTTACCACCAAATTCATCAATTTTTAAATACAATTTTTTAAGATTGGCGTAAGTTCTCGCCGAATTTTTCAATAAAATAAAAGCCTAGTTCTTCACATTTCTTACCTCAAACCATTACAATGTGTCTTGAGTTGTTTATTAATTATTAATTAATAAAATTAATTAATAAAAAATAATATTATCCAATAGGCTGAATGAGTTTCTTTTGTTAAATTAATCTCAATTCCAAAGTTATTTTATTATACCACTACTAGAAAAAAATGGCTCTCTAAAGGGTTAATAAGTTTAGTCAAGAAAATTAATTAATAAGGAAAAAACGCAGAAACGCTCCTGTAAATCTCTAATAGCTTAATTAAAAATCAGAAATGTGAAGAATCCTTTAACCACCTAAGAGTTTCTTTTTCCAACCATATTGTGTCCAAAAATAAGCACATTTTTTATAAGCAATTTTGTATTCAAATTGATTTTATAAATTCAAATTGTCAGTTAAAAGTACAGTCGACGCTCGTTATAACGACCACACATTATAAAGACCATTCCATTATAACGACCAGTGATAAAATCCCCAACTGTGTTTCCCTATGCACTCTATGTTATTTTACTTCCGGTATAACGACCGTCCAGTGTCGTCTAATCCCAATACAACGTCCGAATTCAGCTGGCACTCTTCCCGGTATTTTTCAAAAATTCCTTTATTTTCTACTTTAAAATATATTTTAGAAATGTATCTTTAATTGATAAAATTTTATTTTTAATACCAATGATAAAAAATGATTTGAATATTTAGTTGGAATCTCTTTAAAAATAGCCTATATTTAAGGAACCTCTGAGCGTGCATGTGTACATTTTTTTAATTATATCCACTATGGCGACCACTCGTTATAAAGACCTTTTGCTGTGGGACGCAGACGGTCGTTATAACGAGCGTCAACTGTATTGATTTTATTTGCAGGGGAAAAAGGGAATAAAAGTTGGTTTACCTAAGCTAACCTGACCTAAAAACTGGTTTACACTTGCTTTGCTAGGCAACCTGAATTAGACTGTTGGAGCCGTTTTTCAGAAATATTGCAAATTAAAGAAAGTGAAAAGGCTGGGAAAATCAGAGGATTGGCTTAGAAAGATGGCATGCGCAAGCGGCATTCGGGCAAATTTGGGAAGCCCCATTTGGCAGTGCCCGAACGGTTTTCGGGCAAAACAGTTAAGTGGATGAAAACAAAACGAAAACTTATTTTAAACCTCTCCAAAAGCTTTTCTTGTTTAAAATTCTGGAATGAACTTCGTTAACACAGTCTTTTTGCGGTTTACAACAGTAACTTGCGATCCCATGAGTATTCCACCGGCCCTGTTATAAGTCCTTCCTTGCCTTTACGTCCTGCTGAAATTTGTAACCAAATACTTCACTAGAATCTCTAATAGTTTTGTAGAAACGGTATCAATGGCTATTCAAGTAATAGACCTTTATACTTAAATTAACACCAAGGTCTATGACATACTGTTACCAAAATTTACATAGTTTTCAATCTTGCAACGACCTTCAAAGTTTGTGACAAAAAAAGCGAATGAGATCCTTGCTTCTCAATGTGTCTTATTCATTGAAACCACGAAATGAGGATCATTTATGAGCTCCATGATTTGAGGGCCATCAGAAATTTGATATTTTTCTGTACTTATTGCCTTCTTTTTCAGGCCTATTAATATAAAACAAGGTGATGAAGAACTTTCATGAACTGTTTCATTAATTCTAGCTTTATATGCAGTACAGCATGTTGATTCTGACTACGGGTACAAGAATAAAATTTCTTTTTCCAACAATCATAGAACATTCATATAGTAATATTATTTGGTTTTGCTATCCCATAGGCACAAGAAGCAAGGATATTTCGTATACCATCCTCCATGTTGCTGATCAAAGAAAAGTTAATAATTTTGAACCCATTTGTACCAAACAATGAAAAAATTAATATATTTTTTAAAATCTTAAAAATGCGTGTCTGTAATCCTATGTATACATATAAAATCAAGAAACTTATCAAACTTTTATTAGTTTCGTCGGTACAGGCTGTCCTAAAAATAGGACATTGGTACAATCCATAACTATTAGTCTTTACTCAGGTGGAAGGGGAGAAAGCATCTTAAGCATAGTCCAACGTTACGTTTTCCACAGATAGTTGTTGTTTTTGGTGCACAGGGTTTTAGCTGGTATCGTTTTTGTCGGTTTCTGGGTTTTTTACATTTACGTGTTCATTTTTAAACTTTAGAAAATCTTCATTAACTCGTTGAGCACCCAGTTTTCTGCAAGATGGTTTCCTTGGAATAAAAAGTCCCAAGTAGGAAACTGTCATATGTACTCAAAAATCAAGCAGGCTCAGATTATCTTCACTAAATAGCCGATTGAGTTTCTATTAAGCATCAAAAGCTGTTTCAAAAGCGTTAAAAATTCAGAAAAACTCCGAATTGTTCAAGAGCTATGTTTAGCAGATCCTAAAGGGAACTCACTTTGAAATATCTAGCACTCAACTCAAGTTGTAAGATATCGTTAAGTCCACACGTATCCTTTGATATTCGAGAAACTCATCTTCTCTCTGCCCCAACATATAGTATGATATTCTTTCCTATATACCACTACATTATGTGTAAGAACAGGTGCTGATATTCTCCCTTTCATTTTCTTTTCTTTTCCTGTGATTCCTCTGTTTAAAGAACAACTTGTTATTTAGAGTTTTTAATCTTTTATAAATTAGCTACGTTGAATCTCAAGAACTAGAGCTGATAGAGAAAAACTGTTTTCATTTGAAACCAACGAGTCAACTATAGTCAAAATTATTTAAAAGATTCCAGGCACCAAGCAAAAGTGACTTTTTTCTTGAACTGAGCTATTCATCTTTGCACATAATTTGAATGAAAAGATAAAAATGGAAAGTTTCACGTATAATGATTATACAGTTAAATGATGCATTAAGATTATCAAATAATCTGAAGAATTTTTTAATTTGTTTTTAATGTAGGCAATTTTCAGTTTTTGCGATAATTTTCTTTAGGAAAATGTGATATATGGAAAAAACAAACTACGTGTATTTTTTAAGACGTATTTCTATAACGAAGGCTTGAATCGGAAGACACAGTGAAAACAATGAAAGTGGAAAATTGATGCATGTGCTTGAGTGCATTGTTATGTTATTACATTAAATAGAATTGAAGAAGAAACGTTTCATCGGATAATTTAACATAAACATTTCATTAAAATATGCCGGAAGAAATTTTCCCCACCTATTTTAAATCGATTTCTACATATGCTTTAATGTGCCCTTACGTTATATATGAGAAAATACATTAATGCAAGCCTGAAGAAGCCTCTAAAATCTAGAAAACACCGTAACTCTTGAATCCCGAGGCGACATTTTTCTTCTAGCCCCTTTAAAACCGAGCCTTTTTGGGAGGATGCGACTTGAATTCAACTCTCCCAACCTGTGTGATCATTTACCCCACCACGCCTTTTATAATCTTCCCTTAAGGCGCACGGAAATGCGCCGTGGTTGGCAAGGATAATTGGACCCCCTACCGCTCTTATCTCCTAATCGATCTCAGAACCTCACCTCTAAAGAAGCCAACCGCCTCAGACCGGCCTTCATCGCTGTTAAGAGGGAATTTTTGGACCGCCTCGCTTGGTGTGAGAGGGTTAATATATTCGTATCTCAGACCCTTTCAAAACGATCGATACATGAGCGTGAAGAAAGAATAAGGCAGGTGTTTTAACTCATCCCTCAGATTCAAAACAGGTGAGCACAGAATTAGGACTGCAAAGTATAGTCTTTACTCTGTACATTGTAGATAGATAAAATATCTTAAAATAAATAATAGAAATTTGATATCAACAAGCAAAACCACACATTTTCTAATGGAAGTGGGTATAGTATACATGTTACCGTTAAAGCGTATAATTCAGTTATTCTATAGATTAACTGATCAAGTCAGTTAAAGTGTAAAATAAATTATTTATTTCATACTTTACCTAGTTATTCTATGAAATAACTAGGTATTCTATAGAATAACTAATGACAGGCCGTTAAAGTGTAAAATAAACATTCTGACATTAAAACAAGTCCGCTTTTTTATAACTTTCGATTGCATATCAGCCATAACCGATGGAAAATTAAAACCACTATAACAGTGTCATAAAACTGTAATGTCGCTTTCTTGCCATATTATTCTTATAGTTGGAAAGAGAGATTTACAGGAATACGTATTGAAAGGAGATCAATGACAGTCGACCTTGGCGATTGTTTAGGCAACTTGGCGACAAATTTGGCGAATTTCGCGACAAAATGAAGGTTCAAGAATATACAGGAATTGTTTCGGTATCTCTATTAGAAACGAAGTTATGGACAAATTCCACTATAAACGCAGATTCCTTATATTCAATGAGCTAGCGAAGCTACTAGGTTCCGTCTTCCGCTGCTAGCGAAGCCGTAGGATGTTTTTAAAGTTAAAAAAATTTGCCCGGCGCCCGCTTCTGATGCCGCAGTCATCGCGAGCACAATTTTTCCTACTTCATGTGAGTATTTAAAAAACGCAGATTCCCTACATTCAATGAGCTAGCGAAGCTACTAGGTTCCGGCTCCCGCTACTAGCGAAGCCGTAGGATGTTTTTAAATTTAAAAAAATTTGCCCGGCGCCCACTTCAGATGCTGAAAATACAAATAACCAATCTGACTAACAAACAGGCTGCATCATGTCGGCTATTTTACACTTTAACGATGCGTGGACCGTTATTCTATAGAATAACTAGTTAAAGTGTAAAATAAAAGTTTATTTAACACTTTAACTGACTTGATCAGTTATTCTATAGAATAACGGATTTGATACTTTAACGGTAACATATATATACTATTAAATCTTCCTAGTTTATTATAATAGTTACAATTCATATTCATTCAATTCAATTCATTTATCTATAGCGTTCTTTTTCTGCGTGGCTTGCTTTTGAAAGAAGGTAAAAAAAATTTTATCTCTTTTTTCTGATTATGGATTTGGTAATTTTTTGGATTTATGTTCTTTATTTGGTGGCCGGACAAAATTCAGACCACAGGAAGGAATAAATTTTGACTTTTTGTCATTCCTTTCCACAGAAAATTTTGTTCTCTTTTTGAACTAAAAATGGCGTGTGGTTTCTGATGAGTGCGCCATTTTAGTTCCTTTCCATTTTGAATAATTTCTAATTAAAGTGTTCCAAGTATTAGAGAATCTTTGGTTTTCTATTTTATAGTTTTTGTTGTATTATTTTTAGAAATGTTTTCTGTTAAAGCAATTACATTTTGCTTCTGCGTTTGCGCGCAATAACGTTTATTGTTTTCATTACTTTTTATTATTATTATTGTTTACTTTTTGTTTTTTTTATTTATTTCCCTTTTAATTTAAATTTCTATTATTTATTTATTTCCTAGTTTATTACATAGAGTACCTTTTCTACTCGTGGCTCAATTGGCAATTTCTAAACCGTTAGAAACAGGTATATACTTCCAGTTGGAAAATTGTTTTAAATAACGTTAAATATTTTATACTAAGTTGATTGGGTCAATAAATGTAATGCTGAAAAAATTACAAAGTTTAAATTTTTACTCAGTCCTTTGGTCATATTAGTCGTAGTTAGAAAAATATTCTTGGCACACTAACATTTTCAACAAAAGAATCCTACTCTTCTATGACTAAATACTGAACGATTTATGAAGTTTTGAATACCACTATATATGACAATTTTATCCACTTTCTACCAGTGCCTCAAGAGAGATCCCCAAATCAGCGAACGACTCAAGGAAGTGGCGATCGTTGATTGCCCAAAAATAATGAGATTCAAAGGTTCATAACTCGATGAATTTTAGCCACAGAAGAATGACACTACCTTTTGTTTGAAATGCAAGTACATCAAGAATATTTTACTAAATATACTTCACTAGTAAAGAGGAACTGTATAAAAAATTTGGACTTCGTAACATGTTGAATAATACATTTATTTTTTCTCAAACAATCTAAAATATTTCTTTATATCATCTGAGCATTTTTTTTCAAATCGAAATTGTATACCTTTCTCTAATGGTTTAGAAATTAATTATTGGATTACTGTCAATTTAAATACCCGTCATCGTTAAATAAAAAAAATTGATTGTTAAACTTTCATTAAAATTTAATTAATTTTTTAAATTAATTAATTAATTTTATTTTTTAAAAAAAATAATTAAGTGAATCTTTTCTACTCTTCTTCACTTTAAAAATCACGTTAGAAAACACCATATTAGCATTATTCAAATGATAAAAACTTCCATAAACCATTTTGACATAAAACCTTATTTTTGATGAATATATTACATCAAAAATAGAAAGACTCGATGGCGTTTTACAGCAATTTTATCTAGATAGGTGTCAGCAAGATATTCAATTCCTTACAAATTTTTTGCAAATCTTAACGGAAAAAAAAGTACTAAATGTCTGAGCGCTTTCGTCAAGGAAAAACGCCCTGAGGACTGAAATATTTACATTCGGCTTGTTTCTACATATAATGTTCCATCCTTCTTATATAATTAGATTAAAAATAAAACTGATTATTGAACTTTCATAAGAAAATATAGATCTTTTTTCTGCTCTTCTGGATTTGGTCCTTCCATCTGTCGCATCTGATCTGTCAGATGAAGCACTCATATTTTTTTTTATGTCTAAGTGCAGGTTTTACCTATAAAGATGTTATCCCTCTAGTAGCTTCCTGGCTCTCTACCACTTACACTAGGGTATCGTGTTTTTTCCTTTAGTGCTATTTTGATGTAATTGTGGGGCACCTTAATCTGGTAGATGAGTTGCCCCTGGTTATGTTTGTATTTCTGATTTCCCAAATTTTTCTCAATATTTCTGTACTTGTAAAGTTCCTGTACCTGTGCCTCAATCCCTAATTCAATGATACCGATAGTTATTTCCAATATATATTTTTTCAAAATTATCGAATAATTTCAGGCTCTCAACGACAAGAATTGTCATTTCTAAGGAACCTTATGGGAAAACGAATGTCAACTCCTTCCTGAATTTCTAGACATTTAGTTAGAAATTACAAGGAAATACAAAAGAGTTACTTGAAAAATAAATACAGCTTTGTATGACTGAATAGTTCAGTTTGATAAGCGTTTCCTTAAGTCTAAGCAACAATTTATTTTTAAATCTCACGGATGAGTTGCGCCCGAACGTTTTCATCTGTAGCACCCGAACGTTTTTAGCATCACTATATTGCGCCCGAACGATTTAGCATTTGTGTGCGCCCGAACGTTTAAGCATTTGTATTGTGCCGAACGTTTTTTAAGCAGCTATTGTAGGGCTGTATTTTTAGCGGTGGCGTGCGCTGAACGTTTTAGTGGTATTGCATCAGACGCTTTATAATTGTTTGTTCGCCGTTTAGCATCTGTATTGCGCCCGAACGGTTTAACGTTGGTATTGCGCCCAATTTTCGCGTGGTGCGCCGCAGCCAGACGTTTGTAGAACGCGTCGAACGCTTTATAATTGGTATTGCCCAGACGTTTAGCATCTATGTGTGCGCCCGGGTTTCGTTAATGTGCGCCGAAATTTTAACGTGGGGTACTGCAACCGAACGTTTAGCATTAATTATTGCGCAGAACGTTTAAGCATTGTGCGCTTCCAGACGTTTAAACATTTAATATTGCGCCCGAACGTTTTCGCATTGTACCCCCCGACCAGAGGTTAAATCCACTAATAAAATTAATAATTATTCTTCATCATCCAAACTCACAGACCATTATTGAAAGCAAAATCATTTTGATGGAAGGAAAAATATTTTGGTCAAAACTCTGAAGACTCAAAAGTGTTCATGGTATTTTTAACCCAATTAACGTCTGCATTTGTCTTTGTAAAGGAATGTCAACTTAAGTTCCATTCAATACCTTAGAAATAATTTGCAACGCTATAACATCGAAATGTCTCAGCTAACTAATTTGAGCCCACTGGAGTCAAGCAAGAACCTTGAGATAGAAATAGCAAGTTCAGCTAGTTCTTTCCGTAATAAGATTAAAGCGCAAACGAAATGTTTTAAAATTCCTCTTCTTTGGAATGAGTCATAATGAAGTCAAAGCGCAAATTACTGCTTCCAAATCACTGAATGTTAAATGAAGGAAAATATTAACGAATGCTACTGTACAAATCATCCTTTGGTTAGCAATTAAATGAGTGTTCCTGCCGTAATAAGACTTCTAAGAAAGGAAAAATAATTCTCGCTTTTGATGAAATGCTACTTTAAAACTGCTTGTCTCGATGGAATATAGAGATGTGGTTTAATCTCAAAAAAGTATTTAAAAGCTTCAAAATCATTTAGTATGACTGAATCATTTTTTCAATATTATCGATACTCTAAATAAAGTTTTTTTCTTTTATTTGTTGCTTGTTTTGCTTTCGAAATTCATCGGATATTTAAATAAGCAGCTTTTTTTTTCAATTAAATATATATTATACCTTAATGAGCAGGCTGCCACTTTGAAGCAATTTCTTGTTCTGTTATTTTTCTAAATGCATACCATTAGTATAACAGATCAGATGGTTTCTGAATATTAAAGAAGGATTGTAACCTTGTGTTGTAAAGGAGCCATTTATTGCTGAAAGAGCATAAATCGCGGCTAGATAAAGACGTCAAGAAGAAAAAATTAAAATATATTCCTGAAAAATTTGAAAATTTATAATTTTATTTCTACATAAGATGTTTGCTTATCCGTATGCTTTATATAATTTGTTGTTTATTTTTCACGAAAGGAGACAAGATATATCAGTATTTTAAAACACTTTTACCTAATATGAGGATTCTTTAAGATGTTTGAGAAATTATTTCCAAACTTGTAGTTTGAATGTTTGAAAGAATATGTAATAATGTATATGTCTTGTAACATGTAACTTATATATTTTAAAAATGCGATAAGAAATTTCAACTTCATTCTACAAGTTCTCAGCTGAGAATAAAAGAATAAAATGGTAGTGGTTCTGTTGTATGAAAAAATAGAGTAAGAGAGTGAAACCATAAAACTGAGAATGCATGTAAAATGTTAGAAAGTATACAAGTAATATATATTTCTTAAAATAAAGGGTGGAATTAAATTGTTTTCCACAAAATACAGAGGTGATAGGTACCCCAGAGGGCAATAGTGCCATAGGAACATAGGTCGCATTCCATTCTCAGAGCAGAAAGAGTAAAATTATATTTCAGCATGAACTTACAACGAGTGTTACAGGAAAGTAGATGAACGATACCAAAAGTTTAACAATTTGATTTGTGATCAGAGGCAGAAACTCAGCATGATTCAAAGTGGCGGCCACGTAATGGGTTGTATATCACAGCAGAAGAGAATGGCTGGAGCACCCTCTAAGATTCTTAGCAGGCCATTTGTTATTACTTTTGTCACCGCGCCAGCAACGATTCTCTGAGATCTTGATCGAGTCCACAGAGCATCTCATGCACTAGATTTCATATGCTAGAAGAAAAAAGTCCTGGGTTGGGGATGGACAGGAAATGCTGGGTCCACCTCCCGTCCATGGTCGGGATCGACTCGGCCATCTTGCTTAGGAGATATGCTACGTAGGCAGGTACAAAACGACGTCGAAGCGATGACAGTTCATACTCGCGTTTCGACTTATTTCTACATCTCAGAATGCGACCCTTTGTTCATGGTAATTATTTCTCGTCTAGTTAATTATATCACCCCTCTTACTCGGTATCTTATAATAAAAAAACATGCGGAGTTCGAAATTTCAAATTTAATACTGATTTTTACTTGTGTGCGATAAATAGTTTTGTTAACATCTTTTCAGCCTAGTTATACTCCT